>SMGT01001903.1:268385-283273 GCA_004794575.1 Lanistes nyassanus | reverse complement strand
CCCCCCCCCCCCCCCCCCCCGTTATTTTTCACTTCCTTTTCTTTTGCCACCTTCTCTTTTCTTACTTCCTTGATCTACCTTCTTCTTATTCCTCCTCATCATCATTCGCTTTTGTTTTCCTTACTACACTACCCCTACCCATCCCGCCTGGCCATCTGGTAGGTAGCCATTTCTAATCGACGGGAAAAATAAGCGTCGTGCAGTCTCATTCTCCTTGGCAACAAACTGGAGAAGACGGATAGCTCAGTTTCGTAAACAGCGATGAGGAGCTTGATGACGTGAGCAGCGTTTGTTTTGCCAAGGTACGCGGTCTGACCGCTTCGCAGCAAGGAAATAACAGCTCTTCGCCATATCGTCGTGGTCGGTTCCTGACGTCAAGTCGCGGATGTTGTATCGCAGGTAACTGTGACCTCAAGTAATGCAGATGTCTATTGAATGGCCATTTAAAAAAAATTGTAGACGCACGTTGACCTTTCTTAATGACCCAGGCTCGACTCCCAGGTGATAAGGGAGTTGGGAAATAATGGGGTTTGATTTTCGCTTTCTGCGTACATGCAATTACCAGGTCCTGCGCTTTTCTTATCGCTTGCGACTCGTTATCAAGTTTTGTTTCTTCATAGTCCCCTCACGTGCTTGAGGTTAATTCAAGCTCCTACTTCAACCGTTTTGCTTTTAGAGCGTTCTACGGGGCGGTGAAATAACATTCCACGTGTATATGTAGACATGTTAGTTCGTGTGCATGTGTTTGAGTGTATGTACGTAAGTGGTTTGTGTGTTGTAGATAAACAAAGAAAATTGCATTGAGGTACATCAAGGTGAAAACAACGTTTTGCACCAAGCAGAAAAGACCAAAACTCGGCATGTAAACGCAAACAACCCATTGCATAGCGTGTTTTTGTCTCCTGCTAAATGCAAGTTTTCGGCAGCGCACAAGTCGTGGCGTGTCTAGAGAGATCCGAACTTGGTGGTGCCACAGTTGGCTACGTAAGTCTTTGATGTCCCCCTGAGAGAGGTGTCCGCCTTCCGGAGTTCCTTCTTTTCGGTCACATGACCATCCCGCTGTTGCTGCCACCTGGAGTTTAAAAAAGAAAAGGATTCGATATGGATGTCTCGGGATTCTGAGGCAGTCGTCATTAATATGGCGTAATGCTTGGGAACAAGGCAGGGTGGCAAAGTTCTCTGGCAGGGCAAAATGCTTGGGAACAAGGCAGGCTGGCAAACTTCGCTGGCATGGCAAAATGCTTGCAAACGAGGCAGTGGGGCAAAGTTCGCTGTCATGACGTCTGCGATAATGAGCAAAACCAGCTGACTCGCTGCCCGTAGTTTTCCAGGTCCCGTGGTCCCTCTAATCTGTGCATGCGGAAAATTGGAAAATTCAACGGAAAGCAGACATGGTAGATTAATGAGTGTCGTTTGGGTTGTTGTGGGTGGTGTTGGTGCTGATGATGGTTAATTGTGATGGTGGTGGGTGTGTGCCTTGTCAAAATACAGAAAGTACAGTATGGATCCGAGGTTAAGAAAAAGTGCACAATTCTGCTTGTGTGCGCAAGATCCAGCAAGCTGTGCAGGGAATATTACCCAGGTCTCTTTACTATGGAGAGTAAGGAAACTGGTCAGTTTGCACACAAGTCTTATAGATCAGCTTTATTTAGTAAATGTAAATGTTGACATGCTGCAACCTTATCAGCAAAGCAATTAATGGGCTGAATATTGTGCTGACGTTGGGAAGTTTCATGTGAGCCTTCATTTTTTTTAGCTTAGTCGAACTGCCGTTTATTCAAATAATATTTTCAAGCACAAATTCGAAAATGTTAAGGAGTAACCTTAAAGCTTTAATGCAGCCATACGCGCTGTCGGAACCTGCGTTTCACTCGTTGTTAGCAGAACACAACTGGACTGTGAAATCCTGGCTACATGGCAAGTGGCCATGGTTTCGTCGCCGGAATTCGGACCCGTCAGTCTGACTGCTTGGAACAGGAAAGCTATGGCACGCAGCAGGTCAGACATGTTGGCTCTGATCTGAAATCCTTAGGACAATCTCAGGATTAACGCTTGTTCAGAGTCCGCGCTCCTTGGCCGACCTGTAGCGTTTCCTGTGTTCCCTGGCATGGAGGTAATGTCTGCCCAGTAAAAACAGTTAGGAAACAGAGATGTATGCAGCATAATGATCTACCGCTAAGCGAAAGAAAATAATGACCTACCGGTAAGCGAAAGAAGCGCGGCTTTAGCCATCAGAGTAACTATCACGTGTGTTCCGTGTAGATCTTCGTCAGTAAATACTAAAGATCGATACATTACCGGTGTGGGAGTGATATTGAATAATTTCCTAACTTCCAGAAAAACGTTTCAAAATGCAGAGCGTTGATAGCCTGCGTGTACTGTTGCTGGAGAAAGCGAAGTGTTGGCGCTGTCTCCGGTGAATGATGTTCGAGGTTTTGTTAAAGCCAGTGATCTGATTACAGCTGTACTTTGAGAAAGGGTTTTGAGTCAATAAATCCCCGTTTGAAGTTATGTTTCACTTAATAAAGATAACTTTTCTTTTCAGGTTTTGGGTGTATTAAGGCAGGAAGAATAAAAGATAAAAATTCGAGGAGTTTCCCAGTCACGTGATTGATATCGGATGTGTTAAGGAATTGACCATTGGCATTTTGAAAGACAAGCCGACTTTTCTTGAAAACTGTATTAGGACAGGCACATTATACAAAGCAAAGTGTTTAGAATGTACTTAAAATTCTCATAAAAATCCAAGCTTTGTCTTTTTCAAATGTGGGAGGGACATTCTTGCTTCACGATTTATTGCAGAAGGCTGTAACATCTGAACAACATGCCATCCACTGAACGTAAAATCATGGAAAAAACTCTCTGTTCTTTTACTGCAGTTATGCTTGGGAAGAAGTACTCCTTGAGGGAAGATTTGCGCGTCTTCTGATTTTAATGCTTAGCGGACTTTCCGAGATTAATAAAGCTTTCATGAAGTCTTGCCTTGAATGTTGACAGGCCAACAAAAATATTTCTAATATGTTCCGAGTGTTAGCGATCGCTACATTATGTAGAACAGCCATGACCTTGCTGTGAGTTCCCTCGTACTTAAAGATGTGAGATTAATTCTGAGGCTTAAAGTGCCGTGCCAGTGTTAAGCTTTAAGAGCAAAGGATGCAGACGGAATACGGTATCCCTGCCCATCCATTCACTTTATTAGATCTAATAACCAAGTGAAAGCAAAATACCATGCCAACACTTTGCAGAACTTTAGTAAATTAGGCAGGCAGGCAGGCAGGCAGGCAAACAGACAGAGGAAAGAGAAGAAGGGAGAGAAAAACACAATTTATAAAAGAAAATGAAAAGATGATGAGAAAGAGGAAGCGAGAGGTAAGAGAAGTTAGAAGGGTGAGGGAGAGATGAGAAAGAGAAAGATTTAAATGAAAAAAGAAAGACGACGATTTTCTTTAAAATACGAAAATAATCAAGTTGTCGCCCTGGTTCAGGTGTCTTAAACCTGATCCTTGTTATTTCCAAGCTTGGCGAGTCTTTAGATAATAAATATGACAAACGTGAAAACGACAGCATGATGGCTTTCGATTATGTTGACCTTTAACCTCTTGTTGTTTGTGTCTCTTCATGCCATGCAGTCGATAGTCGAGCCCTGGACGTGCGCAAAGCAATGAAGACAATGATAAGAAAGCGTGTCTCTGATATATTTTCCCAATATTTTTAGATTAATTCAGCTGACAAATTTTCATTTTGCCATTCCAACCGCATAGATTATTTTATGGACGGTGTTAGTAGGATCTGGAACGGCTTTAGAATGCAGTACCGTTTTTTGAAAATTAATCTGTGATTATTGTAATTTCAAAGAAGGCAGGCGGATCTGAAAAGCGGATATTTGTTGTCAAATAGAGCATGTCGCTAGTGGTATCTGAGTTTTTGTGATATTCGCAGTGTACGCTAAGTGCCAATAGAGACTTGTCCTCGCAACTTATCTGCACACTTTGTAATTCGCTCAGCATACAGATGTATCAATCAGGCTTTTCCGCTGCTCTCTACTTCAAGATCAATGTTATGTTTAAAATCATTAAGAATAATTATACAGTCTTTAATCTTCAGCATTTTTCTTCTTACTCACGACTAAGGTTGACATTTTAATTTGCGAGTTTTCAAAAACTTCCTTTTAAGTCAGCCTTTCAAGCTGACTAATTTTTTTCTCCTTTTTCAACTTTCGCGTGTATCCGCGCTGATGCAGGTTATTTTTAGCTGCCTTATCTGCCTTCCACCTGCTGAATTCTACACTTTTCCCTTAAACCCCCCTGCTCTCTTTCTTTCTGTCTCCTGTGTGTATCTTTCTTTGTCTTTTTTTCCACTTCTTTCTATCTTTCTTTTGTCTTTCCTTTTTCTTTCCTTCTTTCTTCCGTTCTTTCTTTTTCCTTTTTTATTATTTCTCTCTCTCCATTGCTAGTGCGTCTCCTTTGGTCTTTCCTTGATGAGCTTTCAAGCACTGAAAGCATTCACATCGTTCGATCAAGCATAGAACAAAACTAGAACCGACGTTGGATGTCGTAGGTTGTTTTTGCAAACCGTTTCCAGAGTTTTTGTTATTATTATAAAGTAAAGACAGGCCTCCATACGGGCATTAAGATAAGTATCGTTGTCACTTCTTGGCAGT
This sequence comes from Lanistes nyassanus, assembly GCA_004794575.1. Lineage (NCBI taxonomy): Eukaryota > Metazoa > Mollusca > Gastropoda > Architaenioglossa > Ampullariidae > Lanistes > Lanistes nyassanus. The sequence goes on along the minus strand of SMGT01001903.1, from coordinate 278,613 downwards.
CTTTTGTTCGTAGCCACAGCTGCAACTCACCCGCTAAAAACGCAGTGTAGGTGTCTTAAACTGTAGTTGCGTCTTTCTCTCGCAAAGTATAATCATCAAACAATAAGATCGTTTTTCATATTGTTTCTTTTTTCCTGCTGGGCCCAAACGTATAAATTGTGTTTAATATCAGCTGTGGGCTTAATAATTCAGTGAAGAAGAGCGGTTTAATAATTTCTCTTTTCCCGTGGGTTTTCTGCCACTTCTGGTAACGCAGTCCATACTTCAAGCAACACACTCCACTCCTAGGAGTCCTAGTACCTCATCGTAGCTTGTCGTTGTTAGCAGGCATTTAACTGTGTGCTTATATCATTTGATATCTTTGTGTGTATTGTCTATATTCTGACCGCCTTAATATTTTATTAATCTGATTTATTTAAAAGTACTTGTAAAGCCCGCTGATATCGCAGATTCATTGCTCGAAGTCACATCGCCAACTTACGCCTATGGTCCTCTGTTTCTGTCTATAATCCTTTTTTATTAGGTCCATAGTTCATTCTTTATGATGTCCAGAATTCTTTCCTTTTCATATATATAATCCTTTGTTTGTGATATCTATAATCCTTTGTTTATGATGTCTATAATCCTTTGTTTATGATATCTATGGTCCTCTATGGTGTCAATGGTCCTCTGTCTAAGATGTTTATAATGCTTTGTATATGATGGCTATAATCCTTTGTTTATGATGTTTATATGGTCCTCTATTCATGATGTCTATGGCAAAACTAATGAAGATAATATTCCTTTGAAATCAACAGTAAGCTCGGGAAGAAAAACTGTTTTCTGAGAAAGTAAAACAATGGTTCAGATAAGTGAAAGTACAGTGGAAGATAGAGGGTGCTGGAATATTTATGATCTCGACAGATCATTTAAGCTGGTCTCTGCACTGGTTAGAAGTGTCTGTTTTTTTTATTAAAGGGAAACTTAACCCTAGACTCAACTTGAGATGAATTCATAGAAATTGATATTGTGAGTCTTGTCAGCCACAAATTTCAAGCTGTGTCGGTACTATTTCCATACAATCCAAGTTTTAATTTCGGTAAATAGTGGTACACGGACGTCGCCATGTTGTGGTACTCTTTCGCGAATGAAAGCAAAATATCGCTGCTGTCGTCTGGTGTGGTGACGTCAGTTCCCCAGAAGCATTCTTCAACATGCCACAGTACAAAGCGTTCGGCTGTTTCAACGAACAGTGCAAATCGTTCAATGTAGACGGAAGCCACAAGAGCTTTTTTGGGATTATGAATCCAGCAAAATAAAAGATTTGTATGCAATTTGTAAAAAGTTGCTTGAAAATTTAAAGAACCCCAAGCTGGCTCGTCGTGCGGAGTATAAATGGCACAAATCGCACCTCGTGTGCGAGGACCATTTTACGAGGGAGTGCTTTGAAGGCACCTACGAAAATGATGTGACTGCTTCGCTTGGCTTCAAGACTTTTGAGAAAAGGTTAAAGAAAGGACCCATTCCGACAATTATCAATACAAAGTGTGCCAAAGTAAAAGGCATTGCAGTAAGGCAAGACCGGACGGAAGCTGAGCCTGAGAGTGAGAACAGACGATTACAGCTGAGAGCGAAAAGACAGACAGCGCGGGTAAAATAAAAAAAAATCACATTTTTACTGCTAAACAACTAATGGTAATGATATAAAATGTTACGGTTTTTAATCATGATATAATTTGTATGAAGTGTTATTTATTTTATTTTATTTAAGTAAATATAGAAAATACTTAAATAGGTATATACAAATAATGCATACAATATGGTTGATTTCTTAAAATATGCCATATGTATGGCCTACAAGGCCTGTATAGCAATACAAAGTACTTGAAAACAAACGCATGTATATGCATGTGGGCATGGACACACCCATACACACAAAAAAGAACACCTATGTAAATATACTAGTCACAACAGCACTCGTCGCGTCTTACTCAGTGTCGGTACTTTCCGTGTTTTGTAGTTCTTCCTCTGTGTGTTCTGTTGTCATAAGTGTAAGCTACAACTCCCAGATCCATAACGGAAATTATCTTGCGAATGTTCGCGATGTCACTAACAAAAGCGTCTGCCCGATGTCTGTGACGATGCTGCTTTGAGCGCTATCGGCTGCGTGCTGCAGTAGCTTTCTCCCTGCCTGGGTAACTGACGTCACTCATCAAGGCAACATGGCGGCTTCCATGTAAGGCCGATGAGCGGCATTAAAAGCTGGGTTGTAAGTGAACAGTTCTTTTGTAGCTTGAAATTTAGGGTTAAAAAGACTCACAACATCAATATTCATCAATTAAAGCCAGGTTACTTCTAAGGTTAAGTTTCCCTTTAAATGTGTACAAATGCTTGCGTCTGAAATGGCTGGAAATAATGTAAATTAAGTTGGAACATCCACAGTATCGATCCCTTCGCAAACACATTTTGCGTCTAATCGAGACTGAGATATTCGACAAATATTTGTCAGGCGTGCGCTACACGACTGTACTGTGGAATGTAACTGATATTTCAATGTGCTAATATCATTACCCATAAAGAAATACTCCCTTGCTGTTCTGGCATGGCTTGCAGCATGAAATGGACAGGTTGAAGCTTCATTCTTATTCTGTTCCAATCCCGTTCTTTCTGTATTTGTGTCCGTGTGCCTGTCTGTGTCGAAGCAAACCCACTGGTTTGGTCAGGCAGACCAGTTTGTTTTGCAAGAGAAAGATCATTCAGGTTTAGCGAGAGTAACCTCCCTTTCGTATTTCTGTTCGATTGCTTCCGTTGTTGGCTAGCTCGATGGAAATTTAGCTCCCCAGCGCGATCCTTGGCAATTAACCCCACATTTGAGCTTCATTACCAGCGCAGCTCTTGCAACAGTCCATCTTGCACAAGACAAACAACCGTTTCCCGTTCTACGTAACGGCTGCGGCAAACACGCGGCGAGTTCTTTCCCCTCGCGACCCTGTCTTGTACCCCTTTTCATGCGATACCGTTGCTGGGGGAGACGAGGTTAACTCGTGCTAATGGTACAGCAGGGATGATGGAGGATAATCTAGGCAAGCATCGCATGTCCGTGCGTGTCAGTGACGTCATGCCTTTTTTAAACAGGGAGACAAAGATGCGGACAAGGCCCCGCCCCTGGAAATCCAGTTCGCTGCAAAGCCCAAGGTTCACCGATTGTCCAAGAAAGAGGTAAGTAAATGTGACAATTGCGTCACGGTATGGAGGTATTTATGTACAATGAAACCATCAGTTTTTAGTGTCTTGTTAGCTTCATATAAGGTTAATTATCTTCATATAATTAAAACAGCAGTCCTTGATATCTCCAAAGTAGCAAATTTACAATAATAGTAATAGTAAGCTGGTTGTGGTTCCCAATAGAGAAGCCCCCAGTTCACCAGCAGGAGGAGGGCTTGCGTGTTACCGGCCGTAGTTTGAGGAAACAGTAATAACAACAGTGAGATTTCGTGAGCGACCTACAGTCTAATGGTAGGAGGCCGCTGTTAGGGTGGCGGCAGTGGTAGTGTCTGCACCATCAGAAGCAGCAGCAGCAACATCTAGTACGACTGTCAGAACTGGAAAAACAAAGAAAGATGGAACACTATTTCCTTTCATTGCATCAGCACCCGTGATGTCAAACTCTTCAGTTTCGCCAGTGATATAGCCAGTAGATGCTTTCACATTTTACAGCCTTATACATATGCACAAACATAACTACAAATTTAATTTTACAAAACAAATTATAGTTACAGAACATATTAATCTCAATATTGGCAAGCCGCTTGTTTCGCCTGTTGGGATCTGTAGTCACTCGAAAGATGTCTCGGGGGAGCTAACTCTGACTCGGGTCACTAACCCGATTACTGCAGTATGAACTAGCCTCACCCTTTCCGTCAAAGGCACGGGCTGGCATTTCCTCGGAAAGGAACAATTGTTCTGTCACGTGAAATCAGCCGCAATATAGTTTATCAGGCGTGGGTTTTGTGCTCGGGCAATCTTTCAAGATCTTAAGGCAGCCTTTGCCGCACCGGATACTAAAGCAGCCGTCAAGATAAGAATGGCGAACGGGATTCTTTTGCACACTGCGCCTGACTTCTGAATATTGAAAGACCTCCGCTCTTTTGAGCCTTCGGTTACAAGGTGTAAGAAGCTCCGACGAGAGCTTGTTTGTTCTGCTTTAGTCAGAACATTACACATAACCTGAGGCCACTGCGCGAAACTAGGTCTTACAGAGTGGTGGTGGTGGTGGTGGTGGTGGTTATTTAGAGGGACAGTGCTTCCACCGGGGGGTGAGGGATGGGGTCCTATTACTGAGCTATGCACTGAAAGAACCGCCAGACTGATGGCTGCAGTAAGATGGCCAGTGCGGGCAGGCAGTTTAATGTGCGGAGAGATGGCCGAATGGAGTTTGCACACTAGTTAACTCCAGGAACTAATCTTTGGCCAGCAACCAGCAACCTTCCATCTGCTAGTCCGCAGCTCTACCAACTGAGCTAACCAGGCTCCCTTAATACACGCAATGGACATACCTACTTCAGTTAAATATTAGTGGGAGAACACGTGACTGCATATAGTGCCTGTCTCACTTGGTCTAACTAATAAGGTCGCGTGAAAGAAGATAGTTCAAGCACTAATCCAGCTTTTAGTTTTATCGGCCAAGTACTAATCCATCTTTTAGTTTTATTGGCCGAGTACTAATCCAGGTTTTAGTTTTATTGGCCGAGTACTAATCCAGGTTTTAGTTTAGTTTAATTCTGATCCCTCCGGTCGAAACAGGGCCTGCACTGTAAGCATCCATTGTCAGCTGTCTTGTTCCGTCTCCACTGCTTTGTCTGAGAATCAAGTCAGAGCTACAAAAACCACTGCTTTCCTCCGTTAGAGGTGGCAATCTGGCTCCGATCCTTCTCGAGAGATTCTGCCCCCCCCCCCCGCTGTTCTTCCCCACCCCACCCCACCCGTCTGAGACTGTAGCGAAACTGCCTCTCCAAAGAAAACGTGATCCTGTTTTGAAACACTCAACCGTATGTTTTTGTTTCAGCGTTTTCCGACTGTTCTTGTGAGGCCATCTTTAGGTTTTTCCAAATATTGAAGACAGTCGAACACGCTGTTCCACCCATCTCTCCATTGTCTTTTTCCTTTCTTGTACACGTGCGAGCACTCTATGTACGACTGCTCGAATGCACGTGCATTCCCTTACTGTATAATGTTATTTCTACGGAAACGGCTAGCTTAAGCATTCAACAAGATACGTTCTGATGGGGTTTTTTTTTTTGCTGTTTCTCTCCGAGATAGGCTGTCGCCAAATATTTTCCTCTTCTTTATGCCTCCTCTTTTTTTCTTACAAAGCATTCTCTGACCTTTCTGGGGTTTGGGGTTCATTGTGTGGTTTCAAAGCGGTGCATTTAAGAAAAAGAAAAGCAATATACAAAACTATTCTATTCATCATGTAGAAGGCATCACCTTGTAATTTAAAAAAAGTTCTGTGTAAACATCGATCCGGGAGGTTTTGGAGATCTTTCTTGACAGTATTTCAGATGAACCGAAAGGATTTTATTACGACGAAGGTCAGAAACAGTCTAAGCTGTGCATATTGGCAAATTCCAAACAACGCATTACATGGTATCCGAAGTTTAAATCTGTAATCGAACTGATAGACTAGGCATGTGAATTAGCAAATCTGTGGTTGTGTGGCCAAGAGATTGTCCTTTGCGTAGAAAGTCGGATTAACCCAGCCTTAGTGCCTTGGACGATCACAATGTGTCCACGTGTCCACTGCAGATTTTGTTGGATGGGACGGGGGGTCGTCTTGTTTTCTTGGCTTTTCAGGTTCTCGTACAGCTTTCAGGATATGCTTTCTTTGAAACTTAAAAATAACATGTTTCATTATGAGTGAGGAGAAAACGCAGATTCCATCGGGAAAAAAACGAAATAGATAACATATGATCCATGCGTTTTTTGGCGTGTTTGCAGTTCGAGATGCTGTATATTGAAGTGTTATATACAGTCAAGCACAAAATTGGGACCACTACTGGAAGCCACTCCCCCTATCAACAAGATCTCTTCCAGTACGCTAAAGAGGCCTTTGGTATTACGCCAGAAGATCACGCCAAACTGCTGGCTAGGGCCACGGAGGAAAAGGTATGTTTGACGTCAAGGTAGATCACAGATATGGTATAGAGGGTACTCTTTGACGCAAGGCGGATCACATATATGGCATTACAGGCACAGTTTGACGCAAGGCGGATCACATATATGGCATTACATGCACAGTTTGACGCAAGGCTGTTCACCGATATGGCATTACATGCACAGTTTGACGCAAGGCTGTTCACCGATATGGCATTACATGCACAGTTTGACGCAAGGCGGATCACAGATATGGCATTACAGCACAGTTTGACGCAAGGCGGATCACAGCTATGGCATTACAGGCACAGTTTAACGCAAGGCGGATCACAGCTATGGCATTACAGGCACAGTTTGACGCAAGGCGGATCACAGATATGGCATTACAGGCACCGTTTGACGCAAGGTAGATCACAATATAATATTACAGGCACTGTCATCTTGTAGCACAGCTGGCAACAGATGGGATAGGGCTAGCGATCCAATTTCCTATATGCTCTCTGGTCATTCTGTTTTCGACAAACCGTTCATCGGACAAAGATCGAAGCTACTGTTGTTTGTCATTTAAGTAAATGGGTGGGGAGCAGTATTAAAGCAGGTAAATCATCAGTCACAAGTACCTCTTACCCTTTTGCATTGGACTTAAAAGTTTCGAAGTCATTTGAGCGAAACGACTTAGTTTTAAATGCCATAGTCAGTTTTCATTTTAGATATTGATCCAGGAAGTCACTTGGGAAAATTGCTCCAGCTAATTTATATTTTATTGCAACTAAATTCCTTTTGGATTATTACAAGTGCGTTAAGCATAAGAGAACTTTTCTGAACTTCTGTATAACCAGGGGTTAAATTAATGATTTAACAAAACTTTAGGCATCACTAGGGGAAAAAATTTAGACACCCGGTTAATGACAGGTTTCATACTCGTTTGTATATAAGTGCAGCCTTATCCCCAAACGATGGTAATTTGTGTGCTTAACTACGTGGATCTCCCCAACCCCTCCCCCAACCCCCAAAAAAGGTGTAGCAAAACCAGAAACGAAGAAAGTCTAGGGGGAAAAAGGCAACATTCTCTTCGCAGTGAGTTAGAAGTTAAGCCATCAACACACAGGTCTACGTGAGAAAGTAAGAGGTGTTTAATAGACAATAGATTTGTATATCTGCTTTCCTGTATTTAGCTTCTTTACGACTTGCACGGTCAGACAACAGCAGAGTGGCCCTCAGCCTTCTAATTTCCCGCGGCGCGGTCCAGTGATGGTCTTAACAATACGGCCAACACTTGGATATACACCAAGTCCTTCGTCATAAGCGAAAAATGCTCCTGGCAACCTTCATTACCGTCTTTTCGCGAATGCACATGCATGTAACATAATTTGGCGTATTTTCGGTTCGCTGCAGACTATGACAGTCCTGTCTCGATGCTCTGTTGCAGCCTCCGATCATCGTGCTCAACGTGACGGTAATAGAAGCGGCGGGGCTTGAGGCGAAAGATGCTGATGGTGAGTGACACCGTTTCTACCTTTCTCTTCACGTCTGCCTGCTGGGTCACGACACCATGCTACTGCACTTCTCTTCCTTCACCGCCTCTAGTCCGTCCGTGACACTCTTTCTCTCCTTCCTCCTCCTCCTACTGATCTCCTGTTCCGCCTCCACTGCTCGCCATCATTTCGTCTCCTCTTTTCTCTCTCTCTCTCTCTCTCCTGTCTGTCTGTCTCACTCACTCTATATTTGTCTGATTCCATGCTGTCTGCTTGGATGCTTGATGTAATGGGAAAAAAGAAAAAAGTTCGAGAGAACAGGAAAGAAGGGAGACAATTGTGCGCATGATGATGTTGCCTTCGAAATACTCAAGCATGAGTGACACATGAATGTTTATGGCAATGTCAGTGTTTGAGCACGACATGCGTTATTAATGAATGAACTACGCATTGCACAATCAGCAACTATTAATCATCTGTCTTCGGGATGTAACTGGTTATGCTGTGAGAGAAGGGGAGTGATGATCACGCGGTCAAAAAAGGGAAGTAACCGGCCCATCCGACACACATAGCTAAGCGCCTAACTGTGTGACAAATCGGGCCGCTATAACACCCACCTAGTCATCACTGAACAGGGTTCGTGAAAGACATGCGAGGGATTTACGATCTTGAGCGGACTGAACCGTGGCAAAGATTTGGGTAACCCCACCTTCATCCCCTCCACTCTGCTAATCGATCGGGACTGTCGTAGCAATAGGGTGCAGGGATCCATCGAAATATTTGCGCGTGGAGAATCGGTTTATAGAACGTCACTTCCTGAGTCGATCCGGTCAGATTCGTAAGCCTGCTGACAGATTTGTGTCCGGTGCTTCTGCTGACAGGAATTAAGGAGAGTCCTTCCATCAGCCAATATTTGCCGTCGATCTTCTTAGAATCTTCCGCCCGGAAACTTCGGTCGCAAACATTAATGACGTCCATTCTGACATGAGGATTGTGTGAGAGAAAAAAATGTGGTCTCGGGCAAATATCATCGACCTTGGTTCACAAAGTTCTGCATGCTGCATTAAGCCGATAACGACATTGCCAGTTCGAGTCACAAGTCGATGGTTCGCACCGCTCTGGTTGCTAACGCTACAGCCAGGCCATCCGCTGTAACGCAAGCTCCGGCAGGCGTTTTCGTTGTGGGCGATCGAGATTTTGGCTGTAATCAGTGGTGGTTTAAATTATTTCCTCAAGGAAAGTATCTGGACGTCTGTTTTATTGGCTTCTACCAATATTTGTTGTTAATTAACAACATGTCTTCGGCACTGAAAATTCTTGGATCCTGCTTCATGCCCAGTTTACCTTCCCCTTCTGTGTCACGTGGTCAGTCTCAGCATATCACCTCCCCTCAGCATATCACCTCCCCTTATTTGGGGTTCCTGTAGTGAAGGTCTGGTCGTCCAGGTGTGGGTACCTTATTTCAAAGCTTACCACCTGCATTTGTTAAATAGTGGGCTTAGTTACTTTCAAGAGTCTGAATCCCAAAACCTAGAAAGCTGGTGTCTGGTAAACCTGTGAGCAATTCCTGCGTGAAATTGCACTTTGTCTTAATGATGTCATGTCTCCAAACCACTCGACGGGTGGCTTGAATTTTGCCTCCTGCGCCAAAACTGACTGCTACATCGGCTATTAACAGTTCATCCCTCTGTGAAGACAGAAGTGCGAGATCGTGCAGCGATTTTATGCGGCACAGTCGCATGGAAAAGCACCAAACATTCGCAAAGCTGGTCCGCTTTGGTGCTCGAGTTCAAAGGGAGTTTAAAATTTTCTTATCCGTGGAAAACCGTTTCACGCTTTGAAATTCTGTGCATTTCTAAGTAAGGAAGACAGAACCTTCACGAGTTTCCTTCTATCGCATAATTGAACCTTTCTAGAATCTGTTTTACATACAGTGAGCAGTCTTCACCTTATGAAGACACACGGCAATCAGACCCGAACTGCATGGATGGCCCTATATTTTTTACACGCATACAAAGTGCACACGAAGCACAAAGTAAACCAGCCTTACAACCACTTTCATGAGAGGGAGAGCAGATCGCTCATGGAGCCCAACCCAGAGCCATATCCAAGAGCGTCGATATGTCTCGTGTCTTTTTTTCATGCATATAATGTAACGTAAGGGGCGTTTGCCTCCTGTTTCATGATCACGTACGAAAATAAGAGATACGAGCACTTCTGGGTTGGGTTGCATGGGATTTCCTGTACAACCCAAAATGCACGTAAAATACACACAACGAACGGGCTTTACAACCGTTGCTATCACGGGAAGGGCAGACAGGAAAGCTCGTGCAGCCCAGCCCCGTAAACCAGCGTACGATATCTCGTCTTACAGGAAGTGTCACGTGGCAACAACTGCTGGGATCAGTACCACAGCAAAATAGGGTCATCGATTTTACGACATATGGCACCACCCGTCAAGTACAGAAGTTTCTCCGACTGTCTTGACAGAGGTCGTGCTCTCTATGGTGATTGTGAACGATGACTGACGGAGTTATCGCCCTGTGGTCGCTTCGTCCAGTCGATGTGGTCGTCTCTAACTACCTGCATCTTCCTACCCTGCTCTGTGTGTGTGTGTGTGT
>SMGT01001903.1:247666-268351 GCA_004794575.1 Lanistes nyassanus | reverse complement strand
GGGGGGGGGTGGAGGCGTGTGTCTGTGTGGTCCGTTTTCCTGACGCTCCCAATCCTAGCCAAATGAACGTGGTAATCTCTGCTATCGACACACTTGTGTCTAATCCCAGCTTTGATTTTTGAGAACGTATCCAAGAGTTTACACATGAAACAAATTCTGGGCACACGTCAGCTTTGCTGCAGAAGCAGACGTTGTATTTGACCTAGTCTGCAAAGAGTTTGTTTGATTCATACAGAATGTGATGAATGGACCACATGCTGTGGTCAAGGAGCCAAAACCTAAGAATAGAGCCTGGCCTGTATCACAGAACTGTTTCACCTGTGCAGGAGAGCTTCATTTTTCTCTGTCTCCAAACTCCAAATCTGTTCGTGCGGTTTTTTAATATGGATCATGTGGAGTTGAAGCTGACCTTTCGTAAATGTGAAGCGCTTGTACATCAGGATTAGTTTCGGATTAAACCTAAAGAAGGATAAAGTGTTTTGAGGTCTTAGTTCTATTGTAACCTTTCTTCTGACTGAAGAAGCATTCGACCATTCACTCTCTTCAGGGCTTAGTTCTATTGTGACCTTTCTTCTGACTGAAGAAGCATTCGACCATTCACTCTCTTCAGGACTTAGTACTATTGTGATCTTTCTTCTGACTGAAGAAGCATTCGACCATTCACTCTCTTCAGGACTTAGTTCTATTGTGGCCTTTCTTCTGACTGAAGAAGCATTCGACCATTCACTCTCTCCAGGACTCAGTCGCCCGTGTGTGCAGAGTGATTGTTCTCTTGACTTTGTCTGGCTGCCTGTCTCTCCTTCTGTCCGTCCGCTTGTGTTTCTCTCTCTCTCTCTCTGCATGGTAGGCTGGTTCCTGCCTGCCTGTCGCTTTCTTCCCTTTTCAGTTAATGATAATCCCAACAAAGTACTGGCAGCGCTAGACACAACCATATGCTGACGTATGCGACCAAGGGAGCATACTGTACCCAAACAAGTAGTAAAGAGAGAGTCGAAAGTAAGGAGCGTGGCAGATCTTTGCGGTATAAGTTCTGTTAGTATAATCAAAAAGTGAGAATAGAGGACTGTACTTTTTCCCTGAATCATTTACGTTTCGCACACCTCAACGCATCACAACCAGCCTGCCTCAATAAGCTAACTTCCCGTCTTCATTTTGTACTTTATGAATTCATTACGCGCCTATGCGTCGGTAGTACAAGACCATTTTGTCTGTCCTGTGCCTCAAGTATCTCACTGTTGACCTATTTTAACTTCGTTAACACAAAACTCTTTAGCAGAACTTTCATACCTTTCTTACCTTATTGCCACGATTCCCTGAATACACAAAACGCATTGCGCATCTTCAACGGAGTTTCTTTGATCGCAAACAAGTCAGACCGAATCAAGGAGTGTGACTTGCTCATTCCCATTGGAACAGATATTACAGAACATTCTTTTTTTCTTTTCTCGTACTTTATTTTTCCTTTTAATTCTTTTCATTCCTCTAAGTTTCTTTTTATTTCCTTGGCTTGTTCTGTCTAGCCGCTATGTCACTTCTATTTCTGCATGTCCAGTAACTGTAGCAAACCCAGAGCCACAAACGAGTTTCATCCAGTAGCTGCCCCCGGTGGGCAGGTTAAAACCAACACGACGAAAACAAAGCTAATAGAAAAACGGAATGTGGACAATGCAAGAAACAGGAGGAAGTGTCTGGCGTAACGAGCTGCATGGCGGCAGACATTGCATGCCAAGCAGCAGTGAAGTGATTCGTGGAGAGAGCGCCGCAGACTGGTCTGGCCATTTTTACCCTGGGCACAATTTGCTGTCCCTGGCAAGACAAAAACGCAGCCGATTGTCGGTTTTCATGTTCTGCAGCTCGCCAGCTGACTGATGACGTTACAGAGACTGATGCTAGATGGTGTTTGATGAAAAGGCTCCAAGGGTTGGATGTAAAAGCAGCAAAACCCGCAAATGAACAGAAAGAAAGAGAAACAAACAAAGAAAGAAACAAACCAAAAACACCTAAGAAATAAAGGCAGCAAAAAAGAGAAAGAAACAAGTAAGGAAAAGCAAATAAGAAGGTAACGGACCGATAAAAAAGCAAAGAAAAACAAACACATAAGCCCCCCAGACAACATGAAATTATTACAACGGACTTGTTATTAAGACACATTACGGGTTAGAGAATAAATATGTATAACTATGCGAATTCATCTGTCACTCTGACGCGAGCGGTGCCGTATATTCGTTACCTTGTTTATACGCCAGTCCGTGTAAAAATTTCCGGAACCCTATCTATTAGACGCTTTTGTATCGACTGGCATGAAATAAATATTCTCTCTGTCCGTGCCCATCGGCACATTGGTAAGCATTTATTCTCTCCTGTGCCACAGATTATCACGCAAGTTTGACGCCTTTCTAGCCACAGTCCCTCCAAGTAAATCCATCAATATCTCCTGAATGCAAATGTAAATTACGTTGGCAGAGAAACAGTTAAGTCTAGGGAATGATGCATGGATCAGTGGGTTTGCTTCGCAAAATACATTATTCGTCCCAGCTGCGAGTGATTAAAACGTTCAATTTTCGTGGTTGCATTAAGCATCTCTTGATTACTGATTGTATGCCATGCGTACGCACTACTGTATAATGTGGCTGTTGGTTACAGCAAAATACGCAATAACCATATACACTTTATCCCTTTATAACCATCCTGCGCAAGGACGCGATGACATGTCACTGTTTTCATCTTCTGCTACTGCCACACTCTGTATCAAAAGTACTTACACACTAGTGCAATTACGTGATGATTCTTAGGCGGATACATGCTGAAAACATTTTACACAGTGTATCTCGTTTTATGGTCCACTGCTTCCCCAGAAAGGGCTTATTAGAAATCTGTTTATCGTCGTGTCACTCCATCAGCCAGTTTGTTCGCCATGGGCGCTGTCTGTGACTTGATGGGCCGAACGATGCGAGTCGGGCATCTTTCGCATCTCGTCGCGGTTTAATTCCGACGTTGGCACCGCGCAAAACGTGAACAACTACCGACCTTCCGGGTGGGCGATGTCAAAACCCAGATGGGAATCTCAGGTTCGGTTCCAAAAGTGAGGATCACAATACCACATCCAGTTGCCCACGTGAAAGCTTTGCCCGGTAAAAGAATACTCTAATTATAATGCGATATCTCTTCGCGGCTGTAAACAGATGTATTCCGTGCAGGTTACAGCGACCCCTACTGCATGCTGGGAATCATGCCAGGACGAGCCTCGCAGGACAACGACTCAGGCGGAGTGTTCTCTTCGGACGAGGAGCAGCATAAGGCCAAAGACAAGGACCGCGAGAAGGGCGAGAAAGGCGAGAAGGGCGAGAAAGGCGAGAAGGACCGACATGGCGCCAAGCGATTCTCTCTGCACCGGAAAAAAGACAGGAACAGCCAGGCGATCAGGGGTCAGTTGCCAGCCAGGCTGATCCGCACCACGAAGGTTAAGCCCAACACTCTGAACCCCGTCTGGAAGGAGCGCTTCCGGTTGTAAGTGGTTATCTCCCATATACCTGGTGCTGACGTCTGTGTGAACTTGTGTACGGCTTTCTGATGTAGTTTTTCTCTTTAACGTAATTCGGGGAACGGGTGCCTACACATTTTTATTGTGCTGATAATCTTACAAACCTTATTGTGAAACTACCCAGAGTTTGTTATGTATTGTTTTTTGTTTCGGTTTTTAACTCACGGACATCGCTGAGAAGCTCCTATAGCTTTTTGTCTCTTGCACCTTGTGATGTCATGTGAAAGTGAAAGAGAGCTTTCTCGTGTACAGATGTATTTTCCTTTCTGCGTGATTGTGAGAGACAGACTTTTAACGTGCATGTACTGTTCTTTTGTTCCTTGACGGCGTCATCGTACCTAAGTTAAAACAGTACGCATCGGTAATGCTGCAGTTTATCTGATTAGGTACAAAAAGGCCCCGTGCATCTCCTGCGACACGTGACTAGGTGTCCTGTCACGTGGTCTGCAGTTCACGTGCGGCTGTGCCCTGTACACTTATTTCAGAGCCTACCTAAGGTTTGCCCTCAGGTTGTGTTTTGTCCTCAAGACGCGAAATAAATGCACAACCCACTCTAGGCTGCCCGTGCAGTTTAGAATCACCAATGCCAACCATTGTGAACCTCATCAGCGTTCTAGGTACCCCAGCGTGGAGCTGAAATGGCCGCATAATAACCTTTGCTAAATGCAAAAGTGCTACTGGATAGGGGTGGATATTTTGAGATGCGAAGAATTTAACGAGCAGAAAGCCGCATGGGCAGTGCACCGCACTACCGGTAACGTTTTGTCGTGGCTTCTTTGAACTCGCTGTTTTGCAGAAACCTGATGTACAGAAAGTAATTCGCAATGAAAAAAGCCAGGTATCTAGTAAATGCAGATGGATGCTTACTTCAGTGGGCATTGACGATCTGTTACTGTGCAAAGGCAACTTGCCCTGGATAAAAAAAAATCAAGAATATACAATCTGTTACCTGAAACTTAGCCGACGTCTGTAATTGAGGCGTGAACACGCAGTCGCCATCTTTAGAAAGATACTTTTTTATTTTTTTTAAACCATGCGAGTGCATGCGTGCACTCGCGTTCACAAACATACACAAATTCTGGAAGTTTCTTAACAGCCGACAGGTTCCTTCAGCTAAAAAAAATAGAACTAGTGTAATCTGATTGCCTCTACATCGGTATCGCTTTTCCGGTGACACCTGAGAAAGGTATGATTGCTTGTCCTTTCCCTAATCTAATTTTTTTATTTTAAAAAACTCATTCTACGAAACATAAAATATTCTGCGAATTTGATTAAAATTCCGGGGTGGACTGCATGAGCGCTCAAATCTGCTCTAAACACATAAAGATGCACGTAAAATAGGGGGGCCTAACGGGCCTTACAGCTGTGTCTATAGCCGGAAGTCCAGATAAGAACCCTCATGCAACTCTCCCCGGGACTTTATTGCGGAGCGAGAACGATCAGACGCCTCCGGCTGGAAGTCTGAGCTTCAGCGGCATGGCGAGGTACGAGGACGTGCTGGAGGTGTCGATGGAGCTGGTGGGGGTAGTGGTGGGGGTAGTGGTGGGGTAGTGGTGGGGGTAGTGGTGGGGGTTTGCTTATTATTTCCTTAGGTCAGCTGACGTCAGACAGCAGAGACGACAGACGCTTCAATCCTTTCAAACTACGACTGGCGTCGCTGTCCATCAATCTCTGCTTTCCTGGAGACTTGCACATCCTCCCATTCCCAACAAAATGTCTGGTCAAATGAGTGCATTCCAACACCGCATGACTTTGCATTTGTTTGGTGACCTTCTCTGGTATCCATGGTAGCTCGCACGAAATACACGACTCGCATGCCCTTCAAACACTTTGAGGATGTATGAGACATCAAAACCGAAGAAAAGAATGGGTTTTGACGAACACCTGAATTTACCACTTTGCTTAGATTTCAGTTTGTTCATTGCCCTGAGGAAAGCAAAAGCAATTAGATTGTGCCCAGAAATGTTGAGTTTACCTGTTTGAAATAAGGTTCCTTCTTTAAGAACATTAAGCATGTTAGCACGTTATGGGCACTACAAATGAAGGATGGTAGCACATCCCGGGATTTAAAAACAGAGGACGTTAGCACATTATGGGTGTTAAAACTAAAGTATGTTAGCACCTGATGGGTGTTAAAACAAAAGTATTTTAGCACCTTATGGGTGGGCGTTAAACATAAGTTTCTCTTAGGAGGGTCAAGATCATACGTAGGACTGTGATAAAAAGATGTCTTCTGATAAATGCATCTGGCTTTGTTTATGGAGAACATCATGACAATAGAAACATTTTACCTGTCTCTCTGGCCTGTGTTTCTTTTACCTTTCGTTTACCCGGTGTCCAATACTGGCTGACATGAGCCACCTGACGTTTGTCTGCTTTCCATGTGTCCTTGAAGACAGGGAGCATATAGAGGAAGACAAAATGACTTTGTGATTTAGAATTAGAATTAGAATTAAATCCTCGCAGACGAACACTTTGGTCCCCAACACCCCCTCCCCCAGCAACTTGCTTTATCCAGTTAAAAACCCCGTCTTGCCTCAGCTGTTTCGCCACCTTGAGAAAATCACTCAGAGTTGTCTTTCGCTTCCCGTCCGATTGATTGCTGCCGGCACTGTTACTTCCTGTCCTGCAGAAATTGCTCCCCAAATTGGCGGGTAAGCTGGACTGGCACTGCTCAGAGCCATCCTTGACTGCAATTGTGACTACGGCACGAGAGGTGATGTTGGTCGGAGAAGACAGGAGATCGTGATCTAGACACTACGGAGTCTTACGATCAGACTCCTGGGCTCCTTATGTAACGTGCAAGGGGGGGGGGTGGAGAGGGGATTGTTGTACTGAACCCAGACGTGCGGTGAGTTGACCCAAACGCCTGCTTCTCAATCTTTAGACACCCTGCTGTAAACCCGCTACATCAATCATTACATATGATCATTTCACACTTAGGTGATCATGTAGAGTCGGTTCAGAATAATGGTAGACATAGAAAAAAAGATGGAGAAGAAAAAGAAAGAAATGCCCCTGCCTCCACCCCCCACCCCTTAAGCACCTGTCGCTAATGTTAAGAAATTCTGTTGCGTTTCATCTGAAAAGATTACCTTATTCTTGGTTTCAAATAAGTGCTTTTCAACTAGCACTGAAAAAAAACTAATTCTCTTCTGAGAGAAATTTCGATCTGTCCCTGAGTGAAGTTTTTTTTTACATTTCTGTCTAAAATATAGATTTGCAGCATTGATTTTTTTATTCGGTCTGATCTAAAATATTTAGGAAAAACCCTGATATATATCTGTGCCCCAACCACCCCTCAAAAAAATCCTAGAATAAATGAGGTTTTGCATTAACCTGGACTACTTTGAATTCACGGATCTATAGCCGGTCTTTTTTTTTTTTGACTTTACTTTCTGTTGAAATGAAATTGTTTTCCTTAATCATCCATTGTAATGATTTTATTGCAAATTCGAAATAGTAAAAAAAATCATCTTTTGCCCAAACACTTGGTATCTTCTAAAACCTTTTATTTCCTTTGTGATAATTTTGCCTACAATGGGATAGGTCGCCATGAACAAAATTTGTTATTTAGAAAATTTGACTAAGCAGCAGGGTAGTTGGGCAAAGTACTACATAAATAAGCCATCTTCTTTTTAGATGATTGACTAGTACGTTTTAAAATGGCTTCATTTGATACTATAAACAGTTTATCATCTCGATCTATTGTCTTCAAAATTCTGCCCAAAGACATGAGAGTGCTTCTTTTTAATATCATTTTAAACGCTTGAAGATTGATAATTTTCTCTCTTCAATCGCTGTAAATACTTAAGCTGTACTTAACAATATGTTCTTGCTATTCATTATAACCCTTAATTATTCTGCTGACGAAGTGCTCATTGGTGCAGTGTTTCAAGATAAAAATGGGTCTTTCATACTCAAAACCTTCACAACGATTTTCAAAGAGAAACTATTCATAAGATTTCCCAACAGAAACTATTAATAAACAAAGGTAACCAGACATAAACTAACATATTCCTTGCTTTGCCGGATTTCCTGTTCTGGAAAACAAAACTTCGAGCTTCAGAGGAAGGCATAAATATCTGGTAGTAAAGCCATTACGCTTTGAGTTGCGCGTTTTTCTTTAAAGGTCTCGTTCAGCCTTTCGATCTGCAATGTATATAAAGGGAATTCAGAACTGATATTCAGAATTTCCTTTCGGTTCTTTCCATGTCATTCAGCTTATTCGCTAGTATCTTTGTCATTCATAATCCGAAATGTGACATCCCAGCATGCAATGGACGATAATCTCAAACTGTCGGACGATAGCATCTTGCGTGATGAGATGACAGAAAATTCCGTGTACAGGCTGCCCCTAGGAATGCGCAAATTTGTACTGCCTGTGGGAGCAACGAAATGCCGACCCGTCATCTCCAAATGACGTGAATTAATTATTTATGATTGATTATTGAGTGAAATGCCGGGGAGAGCGGCCGCTTGTCCGCTTTTAGCTGCTTGTGCATTTTGATTTTAAAATGTGTTCTTGTAATACTTTGTCCCAATTTTACATTATTTACTTGTTTTTAAAAAAAACTCCTTTTCTGTGGTAACGAAAGAATATGGTAAAAGTTTATTGTTCCTGCAGCCCGATATATATTTTCAATTGTGCTTTTAGACTCCCATGTGGAATTTGGATGACTTGATATTTTTCAGTTGATATGGAGGTGCTAGTTCCCATAAGACAGCAAGTAAACAAATACAGACTTTCGCTGAGACGAAGGTTCTCTAAGCATCCTTCATCTCTGCGCATCTACTCCTTCACTCACTCGCTCACTCACTCGCTCGGTCGTTCACTCACCCACTCACTCCCTCGGTCACCCACTCACTCGCTGGGTCACTCACTCACTAGCTTGGTCGCTCACTCACTCGCTCACTCACCCACTCAAGTCCCATTAGCCACGCCACTAGAGAGACACGTTAGTTAACCATTTGCTGACCCAGAATATTTTCTGTCAAATATTTATATTTTTTCTATTTCCCCTGTTTTGAACCACTCGTGATTGCTTGTATGCGTGCGCGTGCGGGCGTGTATGTGTGGATGTCTGTGTGTGTGTGCGTGCGCGCGCGCGTGTATGTGTGTGTCTGTGTGTGCATGCATTGTTCATTCTGTCTTGGGCAGTGATCTGGACGATGTTAACGCAGACACGCTCCACTTGGACATCTGGTGAGTCGAAAGGTCTGACAGAACCCAGTCCCGACTTAACGTCATCACAATCAAATTTCAGAGACCGCGAACTAATCTTCAAGTATGTAAAGCCTGCCTCTGTCCGTGTCTGCGCATTTTGTATGCGTGGGCAGAGAATTGTGTTTCCCACGCATGTCCATGGAATCTGTGACCCTCACATACTCCCCTCAGGCTGCACCTTGTTACGCTGTCATGTTATGTTCTGCGAGCACAAAGACTGGACTGCCCCTGCAGTTACTCTTGGTATTTTGCACCCACGTCAATTTAGACGGTACTTCAGTCAAATTTACAAAGTTCACTACGGATAATTTTGTTGCGGCCATATGTGTATCGGTGGTTATATAATTACTTAGAGGACAGACTGGGGGGTAGTCGCTTTTTGTTTCCTCCACCCTGTTGTTTATATGACATGTTTGTCGCTGCAGGTAGTTGATTTTATTTTGCCGTCTCTAGGGGGCATTGTTGCCATGGGGCGAGGGGGCTAGTGGGTGGCCGAGTGGTTAGAACGCCGGTGTCCGAACCTGAAAGCGCTGGTTGGATACCTGAAAGGCGCAGCACAGTTTTACCTATTCACCCTGCACTGAATGGATACCTGGTGTCATGGGTCAGGGGAGGTAAGGCAGCGAGTGAGAGGAAAGGAGCCCGCCCCCTCACGATGCTGCCCCACGGTCGTCCTACAACCTAGGAACAGGTCACGTGACAACTTTTACCTTTACCTAATCCTCTCATAACGCCACCAAATCCAACGACGATGACCATGAATGACAATGACGACTGTGGCGATAGACCACCAGCATCACCTCCACCATCATCCTTTAATTTTGGCGGAAGTGGTGGCGGTGGTGGTGGTGGTGGTGGTGGTGAGCAGGTGTCGAATGAAGTCTGAGCATTGTTTCTTCACCAGGGACCACGACGACGAGTTCTCTGTGGTGGAGGCAGCCAAGAAGCTGAACGAGGTGGTGAGTCTGAAGGGGCTGGGGCGCTACTTCAAGCAGGTGGCGCAGTCTGCGCGCTCCAAGAAGAGCGGCGCGAGCGTGGACGACTTTCTGGGCTGTGTCAACATCCCACTGGACGTGAGTGACTTGCCCCTGGACTGTTTTACAGTTGTTGAACGTGAGTGATTTGCCCCTGGACTGTTTTACAGTTGTTGGACGTGAGTGACTTGCCCCTGGACTATTTTACAGTTGTTGGACGTGAGTGATTTGCCCCTGGACTGTTTTACAGTTTTTGGACATGAGTGACTTGCCCCTGGACTGTTTTACAGTTGTTGGACGTGAGTGACTTGCCCCTGGACTGTTTTACGGTTGTTGGACGTGAGTGATTTGCCCCTGGACTGTTACAATTGTTGGACGTGAGTGACTTACCCCTGGACTGTTACAATTGTTGGACATGAAGGACTTTTTGAGGGACTGCTGTTAGATGTAAGTAACTTGACTTAGGACTCCGTTGCAGTTCTGGGACGTGAGTGAACTATCACAGGACTGTGCTGTAGTTGTTGGAGGTGAAGGACTTCTTGACGGATTGTTGTAGGAACCGAGCGACTTGCAGGAGGACTGTGTTACAGTTGATGGATGTAACTGACGTCTTTTACGTCTGTTGCTGGACATGAAGGATTTCTTGACGGACTGTTGTTGGACGTGAGTGATTTGAAGCAGGACTCTGTTACAGTCCTTTTGCTTGATGGACATGATGTAGACTTGATGTTAGACGTGAGTGACTTGACATAAAACTCTACTGCAGTGGTTGCACGTGAGTGACTTCTTGTAGGACTGCTGCTGAACGTGAGTGACTTCTTGTAGGACTGTTACTGGACGTGAGTGACTTGTAGGGCAGTGGCTTCCGAGCTTGTTAAACTTTCATGCGCCTGCTTTTCGCCCGACAGAAAACAATCGAAATAGTAAGATTCATTAGCCTGTCTGTCTGTGAAAGAGAGACAGAGAAAAGACGAGAGAGAAGCACAGACATAGAAAATTGATGTGCGTTTGTGTTTGTGTGTTTGTTTGTGAGTTTGAGAAAACAAAGAGTGTTCTTTCCTCTATATTCCTGCTACATCTTTTTGTGTGGTTAGAATGTCACCATAGCTATAATCCGTCTATAGTTGTCCTCCTGTTTTTATCCTTTAGAGTGCAGACAAATGTGGGTATTTATGTATGTATGTATGTATGTATGTATGTATGTATGTATGTATGTATGTATGTATGTATGTATGTATGTATGTATGTATGTATATACGTACGTATGCATACATGCACGTCTTGATCCGCTCGTCCGTCTGTCTCTCCCTCTGCCCATCAGACCCTTGGTCTGCATTCACTACCTATCACATGGAAATGTGTTTTCTATTGTGTTTTCCTGTTTACATTAAGAGCTGCACTATAATGCATGTCTACCCCTGGGTGGTTTTTCCCCAAGACATGTTAATGCAGTAGCCAGCTGCTGCCGACCATTATCTCTCATTTTGATCCGGGAAACTACAGTAGAGGCAGGTCTGGCTCGACCTTCTGCAACCAAGTGAGCTGCAGGATCGCTATCTTAATCCCTTGCTGGAATGGCAAGCAGCCTGGCAACAGAGGAGAACGTGGCGTTTATTTAACAGCAGTCCGGCCATTGTGTTTCCACTGCAGGTCTCTGCTGCAGGTCGTGCTTCATTATGTTCCGTTCGTGAGAGGCTGAATGCTAATCTGCCTCCAGTGAAATATTTGAGGAAGGGGTGGGGTAGCTCTGACGTCATCAAATCTGGGCCTGAGGACTCCCCCCCCCCACCTTCTTATCGGTAAGGTCATCTTGTTTTAACCGCCGAGTCCTGTTGCCGGGTTAGTTCTTCAACCCTGCACAGGTATTTGGGGGGGGGGGGATGAGGAGTCACCTCTTGCAATAACTGTGTCTCGGCATCTCAGTGAAGTTCGTCCTGGCTCCACGTACACCATCATGGCTCGTGCCTGGAATGTCTAAGTTCATGATGACAAAAATGGCGTGCAAAATGGACGTAATTCGCGCGGGAACTACTCGCTCCTTAGAAGTCTGTTTGTTCCTCGTCTGGCTTCAGTGGCCTCTGTCGTGGACGTTAAGATGTTTACGTCCCAAGGAAGACGACATGTACGTCACTTCCTGTCACTGGCTGATTGCACGTGGCTAACGACGTCACGCGATGACTGAGGCGAGTTCCACATACGCTAGGTGACGCTAGGTGCGACAACAGAGGTCTTGCGGGCGACCGCAGTCTGACGTCGTTACCTACCCTGGCGTCTGTAAAACTCGCCTTGGGACTGCGAGCTTTCAGGCTTATTGCACTCCGAGAACAACTAGAATTTTGCTGACTGAAAGCTGTAGAGATGGAAAGACACATTGACTGACTGTTGGAGCTACGGCTGCGATCAGCTCTCTGTACTGCGCATGCGGGGATTGCACTGTCGTAGTGTAGATGTTTGTAGACGTGTGTAGACGTGTGTAGACATGTGTAGATGTGTGTAGATGTGTGTAGATGTGTGTGTCCAGTTTGTAGCCATCACGGCCTGATGACACGGTGTACGCAATTTTTTCTAGCTTCAGGGTGCCCAGGGAGCGAATACCTCGATAAACAAAAAGAGAAACAGACCTTTAGACTGAAAAGTATGTATACATTTATAGACTGCGAAACATACACATCTATTCATAAATGCGCACACATATTATAGAATACACATGTAAGTATGTGTACATTTATAGACCGCGAAACATACACATCTATTCATAAATATGCACACATATTATAGAATACACAGGCAAGTGTGTAAGTTCCTGCATACATAGGTAGGTACACAAACACACCCCTCCCACAGATCCACATGCACACGACGCACGCACGCACGCACGCACGCACGCACGCACCAATTTCCAGCTATTTTTGCTGTGCTAGTACTCCCACACTCCTACAGGACTGTATCTTCAGCACGTCTCGTACCTTCCCTTCGCAACTCGTTACTTGAGCGAATACGGGGATTCTGCGACTGTAGGGCTGTCCTGGTGTCTAATTAGTCGCCAGAGTCGAAGCAGCCACATGAAAAAGATGTTGTGGTAACCTTTGAAAAGAAGAAAGCATTCTGTAGGGAAATCTGTGAGATGTTTTTCTTTGGTCGCCGCTTATAGGTATCAGCCTCAGGAAACTGTCGCAGGAAGTTAGGTTTGCTGTCAGAGTGCCTAGCCTTGGCAACATCGATGTTTTGTGCTAGACATTGGTAGGAGTCAATAGACTTTGCTTGAGGTCAGTGTTGATGTTCCAAGCTAGACTTTGTGTCACGTTCTGGGTGTAGTGGAGCTAATGATTTTATTCACAGACTTGTATAGAACTCATTTATCTGCATTAATATTGTTTCGCGTTATATATTTGAATTGTGTGTTGAAACCTGTAAGTAGGTTGGTTATGCAACAGATTGATCGAAGCTGTCCTAGCCCGGAGGTCAGTTTATACCTGATACGCTGCCTGCTGACAGCCGGCAGAAAGTGTCGAGTTAAGGTAGTTTGGAATAGACGGCTGTTGCAGGTGTGAAACAACAGAGCACCTGGTATATGAACAGGCTAGGGACAGAAGCGAAGGTGATAATTTAGCTGACTCATTCAGGCTACCAAAGAAATTAAATCGGAGTGTCAGTATCTAAAGGTGTTACAAACACAGATGCATGGGGTAAAAGGATGCATCACAATACCCTCTACAGGTCGTATGACCCTGGCCCCGTATGCATGTAAACTTTCCTAAATTTATACCCGAATAGCGGATTTTGTTCTGTCTCTGAAAACGCTTTCGCCGGATTTGGAATAAGCTGTTCGCTCCTGTGACGACAGAATAACTTCATAATTACCGAATACGAGAGGAAAATAAGCCATTCGGTTTTCGTGCATTTAATATTCGAGGAAATTATTCTAGAATATCCGCCATGCCAGGAATAAGTCGGCTATTCCGTCGTCTTGCATAGGGTGCCTGATGACTGACTGCTTGGATGCTAAATAAAAGTGAGTTGCTTTTGGCATTGCAACTGCTCACAGTACAAATTAGAGTTGCATGTGACGTCAACTTACGCTGTTAAAAGTAGATGGAGTTCGGATGTTTCCTGACTGAAGTAGGGACTTTGGCAACTTGTCTGCGTCGTAGCTGATTTTTCCGTCTATTGGGATATTCTTGAAACTGTGTGATTGGATGATGGATGAAAAGAGTAAATCCTGAACTTAATAAATGCCATGTTTCCTGGAATGGAAATTGTCCTCGTATCTTCGCGTGTTTCCTGTCATTGTATCTTGTCTTTAGCTACAGGGTCTGCTGCACAAGTTTCGTCCCTTTTCATTTCTTACAAGTTGTCTCCACTTTACACCTAAGGTAACCTGGTGCAGAAAAGCGGGAGAGATCTAAAAAGTAGAAACTTGACCCTGCAGACATTCCCAGCAGCACCAGCCGGCAGACATAAGTGACGCTCCCTTACTGTCGCCTCCAGCACCACACGGCCAAAGAGGACCGAATAAAATGAATGTCTCCACTTTCCTTACAAGCCTCAAGCCGAGTTATCCTAATTTGATGGAAAAGGACGATAATTTTCTCTTTAGCATAAGAAACACTGGTCTGCAATAAACAAGACCATTTTGTGTGCTAGAGGTTGAGGGGGGATAATTTTATGTCCGTGGTGCAAGCACCAGAGCACAAAAAAATCCACTCAGGACTGAAATTCGGTCGCATAGTTTGAGGCTACCATTTATCACTTCTGTCACAACACGTTTTCACAACTTCCAAAAATAAAAATGCCGCGCTAACATTATGGCTTTCTTGATGGACTTTTTCTTCAGGGAATCCGGGTTCAGTGGGATGCATTTACTGCGCTGCCGTTCTTTCGTATCTCCCCCTAGTCTCCATTTCAGTACGTTCGCTCCTTGCAGAAAAACGGAAATACACAAAGCTGGGGCAGCCTTTCCATCTGTTGTGTTCTTCTTCCTGTAGGACATTCCGTCGACTGGCATCAACAAATGGTACAAGCTGGAAGGTCGCACGTCGCGCTCAAACATCCAGGGCGAGATTCACCTGCGGCTGTGCCTGGCCACGCGCGAGGACCGGGGAATCGCAGAGGACGATAACTGGACCGACGTGCGTCAGCACGAGGACCTGACGTGCATCTTTGTCGAACACGAACTTCAGAAATTCAACGTGAGGGCTTAGACTTCTTACTTGTGACCTGTGACCTGTGACCTGTGACCTGTGCCCTCGCCCTGTCATATGCATCTGAATTAATTACCAGTGGGTGCAGTATTTGGTGCCGACCCACTTACTGTCTCAAACCTTATAGACCATGTACTTCCGTTCAACACCTCCAAAAATGTGCTGTTAGCAAGTCCTGTTTGCATATCTCTGAGCATAGTTGTGCGGAGGGAGGAGGGGAAACAAACGACACTCTATCTAGAAACGGATATTTTTATATCTTTTGTGTGTGAGGCTTTCTTTTTTGGAAAAAGGGGGTGGGGTGGTTATTACAGATCGTGTTTAGACAGCATAGTTTTCTCTCACCTGTATCGCACAGATCACTTCTAAGCTGGCTGGGGGGGTAAATACGCACGGCTACACATGGCATGTGCCCAACTTGCATTTCCCCGCAGTGCTAGAGACACGTCTAACAATGCGGTGCGCCCTGTGCAGGACCTGTCTTACAAATGGAACGGAGACTTGCCCCAGGTGGCGCGTACGATTCTTCATCAGCACGCCATTCAAGGTGACATCACGGAGGTACAGCAGGCTGTCTGGTAAGCACATAGTATTGAAGCCTATGCCGGCCAAAACACAGGAGCCTTTCTCGTGAATTTCATTAGCCCTACGATGTCACAATCTCACCAGCCCAGAGCTTTCCGGCAGTTTCGGGACTCTGGCTCTCATTAGCTAATATCTCTGTCTATTTCGACTTAAACATGAATTATTATGAGTTTGTAAAACAGAGTTGCGTTGAGACATTCGTACATCCCAACTAACTGATGCTGAAGGTAGACTGAAGGCAAAAAAAAGCCATTGGGGAAGACCAGAAACGAAAGACAAGTCGTCCTACAGATGTTTGATGTGGTTATTCAAAACTGTTCAACACTTTACGTGCTGCTAGTGGCTCGTGTGACGAACAAAATAATTTTAGCAGTCCAGTTTTAGTCGTGTAAGAAACCAACATGTTTATGCCCAAGCATCTAAAGCAGGAGAAAAATCGCTCTTGTTGTTGTATTGCGTCTCACTGTGTACAATAATCAAATTTAAAACTTGTTCAGGTATCGATTCTCAAAAAGTAGCAGCGGCAAAACTATCAGCAGCAGTAATGTGAACCGTGGAACTCATCGTAATGAAAATTTCATTCCATTCTGACCAAGAACTTTTCCTGAATTAAATTATACCTAACGTGTCTGGTAGGAGGAAAGGACCACACTTTTGTGTCATTGAGTTGGTGTAGAGTTCTTTTCCGTTGTTATCATACATCTTAGTTGAGTAGTGAAAATCTGACATAAACATGGCTGTTTTATTTCTTGTAAACGTAGCTGTTTGTTTGTCATGTAAACTAAACTGATGGTCTGTCATTAACCCAGCTGCCGATCTGTTATGTAAATTTACCTGCTTAACTGTTGTGTACACTAAACTGCCTTCTGTCCTGTGAACCTAGCTGTTGTTGTATCAAACCAAGCTTACGATAAAATCTGTAATTTTCCTCTGCTGTGTCGTATGGGCCTACAGTTATTTTGTGTACATTTATTTGCTGTTTCATGTCAGCCTAGCTCTGTCGACGTAGTATAAACCTATTTGCCGTGTCATTTAAAGCTAGCTGCTGCCACATCCTGTAAGCCTAGTTGCTCTTACGTTTTATAAACTTCCTTGCTGTGCTGCTGTTGTCATGCCGTGTAAATGAAGTTTTTGTGTAATGTAAGCCTAGCTGTTCCTACGTGTTTTAACTCTTTGGATCCGAAGGGATAACCCCAAAGTAGTAACCCCAGGGGGCGACACAGATTTACACTTTTTAAAAACAAATACTACTTGAAAACTACCAAACGCATCATAATATATTTTACATATTTAGAAAGATCTATTCTTCCACATCACACTGGAAACACTACTTTTAGTTAAAAATATTAAATTGTAGTTACTATTTGGTGCCAAATATAGTCATTTTTTGCACACACAAAAAATTGGTACAAAAGAAGGTTTCACTGCTTGTACACTTCCCACAGGTAAATAAATCCAGTAATCAGGAGTATTCCACTTTGAATCTGTTGGTGAATGGTTCCACTGTGAAATAAAACACAATTGCACCCTTGAAGTTCACAAACTGTTCGCATATTGAGGTGTTTTTAGTGTCGGCATCTTCAGTATGATCGCGGTTATTTGTTTAGACACCCCCTCCTTCCGCTTCGGTATCTTGTCTCTGGCTTCCACTCTCCTCTTCCAAATCAGTGTCTCGAGACTCTTGACTCTGACTGTCTTCCAAATCTGTGTCTGACACTTTCGTGACTGTCGTTACTGGTATCGCTTTCATTTAGCTCTTCCAAAACGCTATGGGCCGCGAAGAGACGCAAGGTCCTCTTCCCGCGTGCAGCCATTTTGAATAACGGAAGCAGACCTGGCCAGCCCCCACTACACTTAAATCTCGTTTGGCAAGCCCAAACTTTTCCGAAACTCATTTAGACAGTGCAGGGGAAACAGGCGATGATAGAGCTTTACAATGATATAAAGTTTACCTCCCTTACATCGTTAAATGCGTCCCTGCAAATGTTTAAATCCGTTGATAGTATACAAGCAACGCGGGCTCAAGGGTATAATAGGGCGTTGATAGTATACTATCAACGCCGGATCCAAAGAGTTTAACTTCGTTGCTGCACGTGTCACGAAAGCATAGCTGTTACTTTGCCGTTTCACGTGCCTTCGTTGCTGTGCCCTAAAAGCCTACCTGTTGGTCCGTTTTGTAAGATTAGTTGCTGTGTCACGTAAGCCTTGCTGTTGCTTTGCCGCGTCAACTTCGTTGCCGTGTCTTGCAGGCCTGGGTGTTGCTACATCGGGTAAACTTAGTTGTCGTGTGACGTAAGCCTGTTCAGTGTCTTCCGCAAATATGGCTGCGTTCTTGGTGTGCAGCCGCTGGTTGGCCTATAGCCGCAAACACATGGAGCATCCTCTGAACTATGACCTTCTGCTTGGACTCCTCACAGAACTGCAAAGCCTGTGGGACCCCGAATGTCTGTCCAGAGAGGAGGTGGGTGCTTTTCTTAACAGAGTGGATTCTAAAAATCGGTCTGCAGCAGTGTCATGATATGTCTTTAGTTTAGATGGAACTTTCCTTCAAGATCTTTAACTGTTATTGACGTGAGCTTGTTCTGCAAACTCCCACGCTCATTCTTCCTGTTAAGAAAGGCCCTTACGTGGGTGAAAGCAGAAAAAGACATGAAATGTGCAAATTAATAAAAAAAATTGTATTAATGGATTGTCTTCAGCAATAACCTTACAAATTTTGAGCTAGATATTCTTGCTCGATTGTTATAATTTTTTGGAAGACAGATGGGAAATATCAAACATTGTAATGTCTTTTCTAGAACATTAGCAGGATACAAGAAATAAATGTGGTTCTAGAGGCTTTCTGTTTCGTTGATTTTATAGAAAAGTGGGCTGCCCGGAAATTATGTTTCTTCCAATTTTCATTATTTCTCCAGTGACGTAGGCCTACTTTCAGAAGTCATTACAGCTTAGAAAAGCATAAATGCAATGTAACTGTTAAGTAGGAGAACAGCCAGCTATAGGAATCCGCCTACAAATGCATTTTGAAGCTCGTGAGACTGTTTTATTGAACTGACCTTTTCTCAAAGTCCCTTATGAAACGAGTGTGGAAAAGGGTTTTAAAGATTTTCTCTTCTTCTTCTCCGACTTTCTGCTCCTCTTCCTCCTGTTCACCCACTCCCACCACCAAGACACAACAGTATAAAACTTTGGAGGGGAGAGGTTGAACCTACCCGCTGGTTTGTGCAACGCACAGGTATTTCTTTGTACAAACATAAACACTTGTTTGCACAACACGTATTATCTTATAACAACACATAGATAATTCTTTCATTAGCTGTGTAACACTTGTATGTACAACAGTTATATGCTTCTTTGTACAACTCGTGGATCCTTGTTTGTACAGGAAGAGAGCCTGGCAGAGTCATTTCAGAGCTTCACGGAGTACAGCCTCAGTCTTCTCCGCAAAATACGGGACATATTCCCCACCACCAACCCCACCGCCTTTGCCCGCTTGGATGGGATGCTGAGGTGAGGAGATGCGGGGAAAGATTCCTAAGACAGCCAAGGGGAACGCGGGGCAGAGGGAGAATGTTGTGTGACTTTTGTACTGGCCTGTAGGTTTACAGTTCTCGGCAAGGGGGGCTGGCATGTAGGTTTACAGTTGTCGGGCGGGGGGGGGGGGGCTGGCATGTAGGTTTACAGTTCTCGTCGGCGGCGGGGGCGGGGGGGCGGCATGTCGGTTTACAGTTCTCGGCAGGGGGGGGGGGGGGCTGGCATGTAGGTTTACAGCTGTCGGCAAGGGGCTGTATCAACGTTCCAAGCCTCCGCATGGCTTCGCGTTTCGTGTCGCATTGTTAAGGCTTCTGGAGGAACGCAACCTCACTGACCCCGAGTTAGGGCCCAGCACTGGCCCACGGTGGCCCACTCACGCTGTTTTTTTCTCGGGTTTGGCGCTTTAGACTTCTGTCTTCACAGTCTTATTATATTTTCCCCAGAAAAATGCTGACAATTATCTGGGGCGTAAACCTTATAGGAAAATTTCTTTGACGTAACGTAAACCTTTTTGGACAAAATTTATATGATATACAAAAAACTTTGGAAAATATCCTTGATGTAAACCTTCCGACAAAATATCGGTGACATAACCTTTTAAAAAATATCTGTGACGTAAACTTTTTGACAAAATATCCTTCACATAAACCTTTTAACAAAATATCTTTCACATAAACCTTTTAACAAAATATCTGACATAAAGCTTTTGGGGAAAAATCTTTGACCCAAAACCTTTGACAAAAGATCTTGCGCGTAAACCTTTTGAACAAAGGAGGTGATCGACTGTCCGCAAGACTCCCAGTCGTGCGCTAGTGGCGCTAGTGGCGCTCATTCTTTTATCCGCACAACCAGCGGACTTTGTTCGCTGCTATTGTGCGATCACTGATCGATGATGTTATGATGCGAAGATCAGACATACCATTTGTCTATTTTGTTTAGGATTTGGCAGTGACCTGTAAGGCGAGTTCCTAAATAGTTTTACGACAATGAGACCCTATAGACTGCTTCTTTTTATGGTTAGAATGAACACTATTTACAGAGACAGCCTTCAGTCAGGTGGTTAAAGCGTCGGATTCAAAGCGTAGACAGTTCGAAACTCATCGTCGGTCCTTTTATTTTTCGGGTAGAGGCACCCACTGCCTTCAAAATTTTACTTTGTAAAAATAATGTTCTAATCATTTAAATTTTATCCAGCGCGAGCTACGCACATGTTGTCACAGCGGGCGGGTACCTTATCTTATTGGACTCGACTTATCCAGAATTACTGGACAACTTGTTTATGGCGATCTTGTAAATGTAGATTTAATTTAGCAATCGTCACCAAAACCTTTTCTGCTTTAGGTCAGTGGTTTCTAAACCAAAGGGTGACGATGCTGTGAAATAATGTGAACAACTAGAGCAATCTTCCGAGGGAAAAGATTCTCATACTTCGACACGCTCGCTCAGTCTCTCACAGGCAAAACACTACTAGCTCAAGAGCCCCCACCCTCGTAAAACACTCAACTGCAGCGAACTGTTATTCAACATATATTTCAAAACACTAACTGGCTCGACAACATCAAATATCTACAAAGTATTTACAAAGAATCACCGCGCTCGTGTCTAGGGTAACACGCTGCCTGA
>SMGT01001903.1:201506-247001 GCA_004794575.1 Lanistes nyassanus | reverse complement strand
AAGAGAGCTGGAGTCTTCCTTTTGGCAAGATGGCGACTGAGGTCCGTAGGCTAGCACGTGGTCGCTTCACTGGGTCTCTTCCTAGATGCACATCCCTCTCTGTATGTCCTCTCTGTTCTCCCCTCTCTCCTCCCTCTCTGTGTATCCTTGTGTGTCTATCTCGCGTTTTTTCCTCCTTAAATTCTAACCCCCTGACGCCTTAAAACTGGGCTAAACCGGTTCTGGTCAAACTCGGTGGAGCCGGCCAGCGGCGCTGACCAATGGCGAGCTTCCAGCTAGCCACTCAGTGTCAAAGGGCGGAGCGATAACCTGGTGATGACATATCTTCCCCCTACTAGCTTACAAAGGGAGGAGCTAAAAGGCTTACCTAGGAGTGACAGGTAATAGCCTAGGGTGACATGTGACACATGTCACGTGCTTTCGTGGTCATCGATTGTACTTTGTGCTACACGTGTACTGCGGATCGAACAACGTTCCCCAAAAGCGCACGTCCAAAGAGCGCTAGTCGTGCGGATACAAGAACGCACGTCGAAAGACCACGACCAGTCGTGCGGATAGAAGAACGCACGTCGAAAGACCACGACCAGTCGTGCGGATAGAAGAACGCACGTCGAAAGAGCACGACTAGTCGTGCGAATAGAAGAACGCACGACGAAAGAACACGCACGTCGTGCGGATAAGGTCGGCCTTTGACAAAATATTAGTGACAAAATATCTTTGAACAAAATATGTGTGACAAAACCTTATGATTAAACATCTTTGATGTAAGCGTTCTGACGAAGAACTTCTGACAAAAGCTGCTGCTGTTCGTGTTGTCCCCTCTTTTCATTCTTTCTTTACTCGGTGTGTGAGTGCGTGTTCCTGTTTGCGTTTTTACTTTATGGCACCTAGCACGTTCTTAATATACTTGATTTTTATTTGAACCTCGTTATTTGTCTACCCCGGACAAATCGTTCCACGGCTGATTTCCAGAAGTTCTTACACGAAAGCTATTTTATGAAATCACTCTGCGCAAGTCTACACTTCGCGCGACCTTTCTATTTTATGCAGATTGTTCATTTTGCGGCTTGAAAGACGCCCTTCACATGATATATAACAGCATCTGCCTGTTTTGGGTCCATGGGTTTCTCTCACGGATCTCCATACAAGGCTTTTATGGAGATCCGTGGTTTCTCTGATCGATATTGTTTACGAAAGCATGTGAGCGTGATCCTCGGTTTAGCTTTTGTTTTGTGCCTGGCCGTTCACTTTGACGTAAAAGAACTTTTCCTGTTCAGTTGTGTATTTCTTTAACCCATTTTAAGAAGCAAGACTAGAAATGCTTTCCGAAGACGGAAAATTAACTGAAAAGTATGTCTTCGTTTCGTCGTTACATGTCAGGACTGTTATCGTGTACCCACAGGGGAAAAAATAAGTCTCACGTCTTTCTGAAACTGACAGTTTGTATTATCGACCAATCTGACTGCAGCAAATGTTTTAGCTTTTTTATTATACATACATACGTAAGTATGTACGTACATACAAACATACATACTTACATATACATACATACATACACCATACATACATACATACATACATACATACATACATACATACATACATAGACTATGAATGATCAGCTTTGTCTCCGGTCAACGCAAACTAAACAGCATGGAACAGCGACAACAAAATGTCAACGCTGTCATAAAATGTTACAGCAACATGCGCCTCGCTATCGACGGCTGAAGACTACACTTGGTGGCAGAGCAGAAAGCAGGTGCCTCTTGCGTCGCGTGTTTGGCTTTAAACGTGCAAACCATGCCTTTATGATTTCCGACATACAAAGGCCAGACTTGTGTCTACCAGCCCTAACGTAGACTGTCTTGATTACCAGCGTGGGTGGTTATTAACTTTGCATTTTTGGGGGAGATTGTAGTTTTGGCGGGATTGGCGTTATAACGTGTTGGCGGATGCTGGTTAGGGCAGAAAGCGCACAGTTCTTGAAGGAGACTGCAATCAATCGGTTGCAGCGCAAACGTGCGTTTTGTGTGAGAATCGATCGCCCCAAATGTCTGATGGCAGTCTGGTCTTATGCCGACGCAGTCCTGATCTTATTGGGTATGGTTCGATCCTGCGGTCTGCTAGAGGGAAGGGGTGTTCTGCGGCGCAAAGGCGATTAACCGTTGCTGTCTCAGAGCACTGGCTATAGAATTTGTAACGCTCGTTGGTTCCACACAGTTCGCCTTTGTTTACTGTCAGCCTGTAGAAAGGAATGTAACCTGGTTTCAGAACAGAATGAGATCATCTATACGGGAATAGCATTTTGCGACAGTCTTGTTATTATTTTTGATCGAAATCAGAGGAAGTGTTTGTTACAGACGTTTCCACTATCTCCTTTACTTTTCTTCAGTTCGACTGATTCGAGTAATTTAATTTTTTACATGATAGTTCCAGGCCGCTGATTACATATATGCAAAGCACTGATCGAATTATTTAAAATTCACAACTGCTTCACGAATCCTAGATGGTCTAGTGGAGGGGTCTTGTTTTTTTTTTGTTTTTTTTTTGCTTGGAGGGAGGAGGTTACGGGGTTGGGGGTGTTAGGGTTAGGGGAGGGGTGGGAATAAAGTTAACATTAGGTGAAACTTGTCGAGTTCTTAAAATTGTTTGGAAAAAAACGACTTGAAAGGATTTAGTGAAGAAATCCGTACAGGTTATGCGAAATTCACCTTCACAGAAAAAAGAAATGTTACCAGCCCAGCTTGATCGCGAGAAATGTTAGGCCGTGCATCATCTGGTTGGAACTTGATCGCGAGAAATGTTAGGCTGTGACATCATCTGCTTGGTGTACTTGTAAGCCTGGTCCAACCATCTGCAAGAACAGATCATTCAACTTCAAGAAGTTTGGATGAGATAATCTGTGCAGACAGGATGTTGAGATAAATGCACGGAAGGTAAAGTTTGTCGACTAGAATTCCTTAGGCGGCCTTTAATGTAGTGTTTGAACGACTTTTTTACGATTGCTTTCAAACGACTCAGTCGAGCCGTGAGGGCCAAGGTTAAAGACAATCCCTCCCTCTAGAGGCGGTTTCGCAAAGTGGTGGGGACGGGGAAGGAACAGGCGATGAGGCGATTTGCAGAAGAACTCAAAGGAATCCGAAAAAACGGAGACTCCCGATGGTCAATCGTGTAGCAACGAGCCACATTCAGAGATTCATTTCTGGAGACGGGATCCAAACCCACGACTCGCGATACTCACCGTCCTGTTAAAAGTGCACGTTGCAGCTATGACGTCACCCACCCCCCACCCCCACTGTCCTAGCGTCACAGGCCCTGAAAGGAAAAATAAAGACTCCAGCGTCGCTACCTGTTTCATCTGCGGAACTAGTCTCTGCTACGGACGGCTGTTAGGGTGGCGGTGGTGGATTAATAGCGAATAGAGATGATTTTAGCCTTTGATTAGCACTAGACAAGAGACACGATCGAGCCTTTTAAGGCGTGTACCCAGCGAATCCTTCCTTACACTGCATTTGTTGGAGGGGGGTGGGGTGGTGCAATCGTTGGTCTGGTGTTCGCTACCAGTTTTCTAGGACTGTGGAATGTGCGCACGCGTGTTGGCGCTTGCTGTAGATGTCTGCGCGCAAGTGTTGCGTGTGTTTGTGTGGACGCATGGCTTCAGATTCATCAGTTATAATCGTGCAAGCAACAACAGATAACCATAACTCGTCTCGTCTTAAAAGGCAAACAGTTCTGACAGTGAAAGAAGCTCACTAGCTTCTTGAACAGAAGACACAGACAAATCTCGTGTCATTTGCAGTACTGACGCAGCGTTCAGTGGCAGCTGGCAATCTGACTTCTTTTCGGGCATCATTAAACCCTATTTCATTAGAAAGACCAGAATAGAATTATTTTTCGAGTATTTATAGTTTGATTGCTTGCTTTCGAAGTTTAAAAAAGTCTTTATAATTATCGTAGCGCTCCGACCCACGCAGAAGTTTTTATCCACGTCTAAACCCAGCAAGGCCTTAGTGACGTCAGCTAGGGGCTTAGCCGAAAATGGAAAGTAATACAGAAAGAACAGGTGCCTTCAGAGGACTTTGTCCCTTCCGATCGCTGTCTCCCTAGTTTAAAGGAAGAGTGGTTGTGTTAAATTGTCTCCTATCGGGCTGACCTTTTTGTGATCGATAGAGCCTTCTGGCGTCGTCATATCCGATTACCTCGCTTGGATTTCTTGGTCGCCGTGTCCTGTCCTCTGTCTGCCTCTCTGTCCTTTGTGTCTGCATGTCTCTGTCCTGTGTCTGCTGTCTGTCTGTCCTGTGTGTCTGTATGCCTACCTGTCATGTGCGTGCCTTTCTGTCTGCCTGTCTGCCTGTCTGTCTGCCTGTCTGCGCTGTTTGTCTGAATGTCTGTCCTGTATGTCTACATGTCTGTCCTGTGTCTGCTGTCTGTCTGCCCTCTTTGTACGCCTGTCTGTAAGTCCTCTGTGTCTGGGTGTTTGTCCGTCCTGTGTTTCTGTATGTCTGTCCGTTCTCTGTGTTTGTCCTTTGTGTCTGTCTGCCCTGTGTGTCTCTATTTCAGTCCTTTGTGTCTGTATGTCTGCCCTGTGTGTCTGTATGTCTGTCCTTTGTTTCTGTATGTCTGCCTGTCTGTCCTGTGTGTCTGTATGTCTGCCTATCTGTCTTCTGTGTTTGTATGTCTGTCTGTCCTGTATGTACGATTGTCTGTCTGTCCTTTGTGTCTGTGTGTCTGTCATGTGTGTTTGCATATCTGCCCTCTGCGTCTGCATGTCTGTCTTCTGTGTCTGTATCTCTTTCCTATCTGTATGCCTGTCTGTCCTGTGTGTTTGTATGCCTGTCAGCATTGTTTTCTCTTTACCCTATGCTATTTGTTGCAAGATTTAAAAATGAAATAGTGCGTGTTCAGAAAACATGTGTTCAGTTTTCAGACAAAAGGTGCAGCAAAGCATATTAGCGCTAGAAAAAAGTAAAATCACGAATTGATTTTATGTCAAGAGAAGAAATTGTAGACCCCAACGGTAAACAGATCAAAAACGGGTGCGAGAGCTGGTTTGAAACAACCGAAACTTCTAACCCTCCCACCCCCACCCCCACCAACACCTCAGAAAAATAAATAATGACAAAGCAGAACGCTTTTTGGTGTCAGTGCGAGCGGGATTGTCATGGGCAGAGTTTTGGTGGCTGCGAGGTTGTGTGTATTCGTGTGTTGCTCTGTGTATTCATTGGGCGTTGCTCTGTGTGTTCATTGTACGTGTTGCCCTCTAAATTCATTGTGTATGTTGCTCTCTGTGTTCATTACGTTGTTCTCTGTGTTCATTTCGTTGCTGTCTGTGTTCATTGCGTTGTTCTCTGAGTTCATTGTGCGTTGCTCTTTGTGTTCGTTATGCGTCGCTCAGTGTGTTTATTGTGTGTTGCCCTGTGTGTTTATTGTGTGTTGCTCTGTGTGTTTATTGTGTGTTGCTCTGTGTGTTTATTGTGCGTCGCTCTGTGTGTTTATTGTGCGTCGCTCTGTGTGTTTATTGTGTGTCGCCGTGTGTTCATTGCGGTTCCTTCATCCTTTGAATGTCAGCTAGGACATGTCGGTTCGGTTCATTGGAGTCGTCTTTGCCGTCAAATCCTCGTTCTCCCCCTTATCCTCCTCATCGCCGTCGTCGTCGTCATCGTCATCGTCATCGTCGTTATCATCATCATCATCATCATCATCATCATCATCAGCTGCAGCAGCAGCTTAATCTTCGGTCACATGAAATCTAGTAATTCTCATTTGCTTTTTGTCCGTCTGCTTCATCGAAACATTATTAAATTGGCCAAATGCATAAAAGCCATGAATCTGTGATGCATCAAAAGCAATGACTGACGGAGGGTTTCGTAAATGTTAATCAAGCTAGCATACAACAGTCGGCTACATTTGACGTGTCAGCTTGTATGTGTCGCTCTGCGTGCGTACATGAACGTGTGGGGGGCGGGGGAGGGTAGATGGACGAGTATCATAATTTCCTATTTTCAGGAACATAATGATTTCTACAATCACCCTAACAATTTCCAGAACTTTGCCAATGTGGTTTAAATGCATCATCTTTCTGTGCCCTTATACCTGTAATCATCTCGTTCTTTCAAATGAGCGCCATTTTTACCTTTAAATGCAGAGTACTGGCCACGATCTACAGTGCGAAGGTCTTCCGTCAGTGCTGTCCCTTCCAGAAAGAGCTCCACTCGGAAGTGCTGGCCATAGTAAAGGTGAGAACATTTGTGTAGCATCTGTCAGCCGATGGACCGATGTATTCAGTATATTTCGCTGCGCTAGAAGACTTGCACACTTTGTAAGTCGCGTGTTTATCCAAAAAAGAATTAGTCTAGCTTAAATAAAAATAACAACTCATTTTCTCACCCACAATGTTTCTTCAAAATCGTTCATTGCATTTAGAGCATCCTTTGCTGTACAAAATCTAGCACAGGCACAGGACAGTGTTAGGTATATTCCTGGATTAAGGTGCAGAGTAAAAACCAGTAAGACGGAATAACAAAGAGAACAGATATTTGACATAGACGTCCGACAGAATCCCCGGCCATGGTTCCTGGCTTCTGTTGGTGTTATTCCTGTTCAGCCGTGATGGAAGGATTTCTCTAGGCACTGCCATTTCTGGCGCATCCTTAATGTTGCCCATAATATTGTCTGATTGCTTTCTGAAGACCTTTCATTGATTTTTGGCTTGACATCAAGTATGGAGACACTTTCTCGGCTGTTTTCTCGTCAATTAGAATTTTTCCTCCGACCTACTGGCTGTGTCCTTGGGCTTTGAGACGCAAATAATTTACTACACACAGGCAAGGATGTTTCAAAGAAAACCTCGTACATAAATCCGTCCGCTTGGCTGGTTGGCCAACTGTACATTAATTCTTAG
The DNA here is from genome assembly GCA_004794575.1 of Lanistes nyassanus. Lineage (NCBI taxonomy): Eukaryota > Metazoa > Mollusca > Gastropoda > Architaenioglossa > Ampullariidae > Lanistes > Lanistes nyassanus. The sequence continues at coordinate 240,100 of SMGT01001903.1, read as the reverse complement.
GTAGTCGTTAGGTTTATTAATGTCCTTTTGCTTCCAGAAAATAAGAAGCGCGCGAAAAAGCACATAAAATGTCAATTTAAAAAATAGGTCGATCGGCCACATAGCACGCCGAGGGGAACCCGTTAGGTTGTAGATTCTGGGTTCAGTTTTCTGGCGCTTCCAACAAAGGGTTATGGAACTGGAGGAAAAAGAATTCATATAGATGGAAGCAATTTGGTTTATGGTGGGTGGCAAGAATGAGTTCTAAAATAGGATTGCAAGATTGCCCTAGGAGGAGGACGGAACAACGTAGAGCTATTCTTCAAAGAAAGTTTTCCAGACCAGGACGAGGTGAATGACAAGACGCTAGAATTGTAGCAGGTGCTAAATAATTGTAAAATTGTAATTCTTGCTCGGCCAACTTTAGGACTTGCACCAGGTGCAGCTTTAGGACTTGCACCAGGTACAGCTTTAGGACTTGCACCAGGTACAACTTTAGGACTTGCACCAAGTACAACTTTAGGACTTGCACCAAGTACAGCTTTAGGACTTGCACCAGGTACAGCTTTAGGACTTGCACCAAGTACAACTTTAGGACTTGCACCAGGTACAGCTTTAGGACTTGCACCAGGTACAACTTTAGGACTTGCACCAGGTACAGCTTTAGGACTTGCACCAAGTACAACTTTAGGACTTGCACCAGGTACAGCTTTAGGACTTGCACCAGGTACAACTTTAGGACTTGCACCAGGTACAGCTTTAGGACTTGCACCAGGTACAGCTTTAGCGTTCGTCGCTTTTATGCGCCTCAGTTTTGTAGAATACGTCCAGCTGTTTCGGCCTGCTTCAGGAAACGTTTTGACTAGTACAGACACGTGATTTTAATCAGACGCCCAAGAACCGTTGTGATTGTAATCAGAAGTCTAATATCTATTTCTTAATCTATAAATTTAAGTGGCTTAAAAGTGGACTTTTAAAAGTCCCAACCGAGTCGTAGTATTTCGTGTTAAAGTTCTGATCATTGATACACACAGCTGCTGTCGTGTAACGAGGTACATGTATAACTTGTAAGACCGCCCTCGGTGGACGTCGAACTTTTTAATAGTTCACTTTGCGCAGTTCTTCTATGAAGGTTAAGACGATGTGTGAAGCAATCTTTGTTCAAAGATTAAGTTCATTGTATTCAGGGCGAAAAGTGCTTAAAAATACAAATAAATGGTCGTTGCTGCGTGAGGACGCAGGCATGCAAGAAAGTTTACAAAGGAGCAAACTATTGATGCTTTCGTTCACAAAAAATATATTCTTCACGTGCTTTGAAAAAAGTAATCTTGTTTAGTAGTGGTGTTTTTCCTAAGTTAAATCTTTTATTTTCTTTTTTTTCTGTTGGTCAAACGGTCAACATTTTTGCATAGAGGATCTAACGCCTTTGCTTTCACATGTAAACAAATGTGTTTCCGATGGTAACAAAACACGGTTGTATGAATGAATAAATTGTTTACGGCTGTCAACTCCATTTTCGGGTTAGAGGTATTGAACGTCCCTTACGATCAACTTTCCCGCGCTTGCAAAGCTCACTGACTTTGCAGAGCGGTCGAAGTTACAAATGGATTCCAGACTTTTGTCTGACGGATGTGGAGAAGAGTAGAGAGGTCTCTTCTTCCTGCTGACCGCAGTCCGGTACTATGCGAACAATCAGACGTGAACAGCCATAGGCGACTGCCAAGGAGACCTTTACAGCTGTATTCCAATAGCTTCCAGTAAACTGGAAGAAGAATGATAAAAGACTCCCTGAAGACGTCAGGAAACTGTCTGAAGAAAAAGTCTTAGCTTTAAACGGAGCAGAAATTTCTCTCGGAAAGATCCAATTATGCGTTGTGATCGAATACAGTTGGAGAATTCAGATTAGCGGTCAAAGGTCTTCGCCCGACAGACTCAGGAAATTATTGGAAATACTGTAGGACATTGTATCTGTAATTCGGTAAAATCTTATGTTTATAACATAAGCAATTCTTACAAAGTTTTATTTCATTTTGCTATAAAATTAGAATTATTCCGAACTGTGCAGTTTATATTCATTTGACAAGATTTTGAAGTCATAACTAGGAAAAGAGTACGTCTCAAAAGAAAGAGGAGAGAAAGAAGGCGCCCCCCTCCCCGGCATCTTCTTTCTCTCCTCTCGCTCTCTCCACCCACTACAAACCTTTCAGTCCCTACTTTCCTTCCTCTCTTCAACCCTTTCTCTGTTCTTCTGTCATTTTGTTCTTCAGTACCCCCCTGTTGTTAAGTACTTCGTACTAAGCCTGATTGTTCTGAGCTGCTTTGTGAGCGGGGTTAATGTGGCGTACCGGTAAATGCTCTGTACTAAACGCCATTGTTCTGAAATAATTGGTGAATGGGGTTAATGTGTAGTACTAGCAAATCTTCTGAGATAATTGGTGAGTGGGGTTAAGGTGCCGTACTTAGGGATTCCTCGCGCCATTTTTTCCTGCTCTGCTCCTTCAGACACACATCCCTCTCCGAAAAGTCATTTTTTTAAATCGCCAGGCTAGTGTAAAACCATTGATTTTTTGTTGCAATTTGCTTTCAGAAGGGGAACCAAGAATGGTACGAGCGAATTAACAGTGCCTGTCGATCTCTCCCAAAGGTTTGTAACTAGTGGTAGCAGCACTGGTTTTATCAAACCAGAATGAATTTGTCCAACACCTGGATGTGTGTGTCAACTTATTATAATTATGCAGATCATGCTAAAATTTTTCGGTCTTTAAAAAGAACAATTGTGTACCAACCCTCATTTGTGACGTCTTGTTGTACTCTACAGAGACAACTACTTATATATATATATATGAACAATTAGGTTTCGTTGGCATATTATAGAGAAAACGAACAATTAGGTTTCGTTGGCATATTATAGAGAAAACGCCAACTTTCGCAAAAAGCGAAGGTGAACAATAACAAAACCTCTTAACGGTGGCGCATATAAAAAATAAAGGGATAGGGAAGTGACAGCAAACCGACTGATAACACGTACTGTCTTGTTAATCGAGTTCTAAGAATGTCGTTAGTACACTGAATTTTTTAGATTACAAAATATAAATTGCTTTTGTCTCAGACTCCACCCTCCCCTCCCCATCACCACTCCCCCACCCACTCCCCCCACACGGCCAAGATATATATCCCCCTGACAGTCCACAACGTTCTGCCGAACTTACCATAACAGCGGAGTAACAGTTACAGTCATTCCTATCGGTCGTGCCTGACTGTGAAATTGCGTTTACAGTCTGTCCACGTGTCGCCATGCATTCGTCTAGCTTAGGGACTCCACCGCTGGTGCCTGTTCAAACAATAAAAATGTATGAGCTATATTTGTCGAAATCCGATGACTGTGCTCTGGTCTCATGCAAGATTATGATGGTCTTTGAAGGTAATCGAATTTATTTTGCACCACTTAGCTCGCCATGTACCTCTGTCCATCTTTAGTTTGTAGTTCGTGTTGTGACTCGGGACAAGTCGAAGTGATTGACGGGTGTCGGCTCTCAGACGCTAAGCGGTGATGCCAGCAAGACTATGAATACCTAATAACAACGATAGGCATGTCACTCAGGGAGATATACTATAATCGTGGCCGTGGGCTTTTCCTGGTGACGCTGTCAGCCCTTATCAGTTCAAGTGTTTCACGGATCGATATTGGCGGGCCGTGAGTACAGCTTAGCCTTACGGCTGCAGGACGGCTTGCAGGCTTGAAGACCCTTGTCTTCAAACATGGGGTCAGACGAAAGGTGTACCTTTATAAAGATGGACAATGTTTCAGATGTATCAACTGGTTTGTTTGTTTGTTTGTTTTCGCTAGACCAGATATCACGAAATAGTATTGGATTTTTCAACCATTCCCTTATCATTTCTTTCTTTCTTCCTCTTTCTTTTGTTCGTCCGTTCTTGCTTTTTAACTTTGTTGGCCTACATCACCTCCATGAGGCCAGTTGATCCGTACTTCGTAGGCTTAATTTTCTTATTTTCGTTCTACTCTTTATTCTTTTATCTTTAAAAGAAAACAGGTGACTGCGGCTTAGGGTAATAAGGATACAACAAAAGGAACTTATCCAAGTGAGACTTAGAGAACAAGACAACGTATCGGGGCATAGCCTCTTCTTCCAGAAGGCAAGAAGCAGAGTGTGCCAATCAGGCTTGATTATCTTTAGTTGGTACTTGTTATCTGTCTGTTTGTGCCGTCCTGAAGAAAGGGTTATGCCCCGAAATGTTGACTTGTTTTCTGTCTAACTCTCGCCTGGCTAAGTTCCTTTTTCGTACCTTTATTCTTTTCTGAACAGATTTGACTCCTGTCTTCAGCGGTTGTAGATCCCTGAGCAGTGTCTTTTACTGATAATAAGACGTATGTTTAGATAACAAGATTTTTGAGTTGTTTTGGTAATCTGAGAAAGGCGATGGTCATATTGCTGCTGCTTTGAAGTTTTAACTACCCAAGACCTGTGCAGGATTGAATGTCCAGTATTTATACCACACAGACCGATACACCGACGATCAACAGACGCTGTTAAGCCGGTGTTTATTTCCTGTTGGGTCCCTCTGTTTCCCGAACTATTTTCAGAGATAGGGCTTGACATACAATCATCAAGCTCGCAGACATTTTCCTGTCCCTCCTCGCTAATGGCAGTACACCATAGCCTTTAATAAGAGCAAGTCTTGAAACCTGGCATAACAATTTATCAGGTCGTCTGAACAGACGGTCTGCAATTTACTGTAAGTCAAAAAATGTACACCGAACGCAGAAGGAGTGGTCATGAAGTGTGGCCGGGATGGGGAAGTAATTACCGGAATTTACCGATGGCTTTGGCTTCTAGATTGCGTCTATGCTGTCTAAGGTCTGTTAGGGAAATGGTAGTTATCAGGGTAGTGGGGGCATTAAACGATAGGCACTAACAATTGCACCTGTTTTCAAATCGTACGATTTTTAGTTTTAGAAACATGAAGCGTTAGTACATGCGGTAGAGATGCGCAGAGAGCAGAACCAACAAATAATGAAGATGAACAAATGATTAAAACAGCCGCCAAGAGAATCAAATCGATGAAAACACTGGGGACACATAGTCTCTGGTGCTTGGTTGCCTAAAAACAGCAAACACCTACCTTCTTCTCTTCTCTTCTCTTCTCTTCTCTTCTTTTCTCTCTTTTCTCTTCTCTTCTCTTCTCTCACAAATAATTGGGTGTTCGAATCTTGGTTGCAACTTTCTTCTTACTTTGGTCGGGGTGGGGGTCGAGAGGGGTGGGGAATAGGGGTGGGGGTAGGTTCTTTCTAGCTTTCTTCTTTTTTCAGTACATAGGAACACGGTTCATCAGTGACTGTAGGTCGCTACAGAGGGCAGTAGCTCGTTACAGTGACAGCTGAGCTGGGTGCTGTGGAAGTGAATGGAAACAGCTGAGCTGTGTGTGTGAGAACCAGGTGCTGTCTTCTTATATTCTCATCTTTTTTTTCTTTTCTTTTTTGAAAATCTCTGTTCCTGTTCATTACGCTCTTACCTTCATGGTTTCTGGCATAGTTGCTTATACGCTGGTCACTCTAACATGTGGCTGTAAAGACGATTATGTATATGACACTACAGATGTCTGTATGGATGCGATTGGCAAACAAAACTGGCTCCTGAAGTGACTCAGACCAGCGACAGACCACACAAAGCACAACAGAACGAAATGGACAGCAGAAAATCCTTACATCCAAATCTTGATATGACTGGAGCCTAGGCGGACAGAGCGCACTAGAGAAAGTATCCGACATTCTGGCATTTACCAAAAGGAGAGCTGTGTGGTCTCGCTGAAGTTGCACAAGCCTGCACCAGCTTGTGGAATGCGGGAGAGCTCCGGGAACGCCTGTGCACAAGTCTGGAGTGCGCGATGGGGGTTGTTGGGTTGGTGGGTCAAGTCGCGTTTGTGTTGGGGAGACGGGTTTACATGCTCAGTATTGTGTTGGGGAGACTGGTGTACATGCTCAGTATTTTGTAATGGTCGGGCAGAAAGTCAAAGAATAAATACATGCTTCACATTATTCATACGCGACCTACAAAATAAAAAAATTAAAAATCAAATCAAATCACAGATAATGTATTGTAACTGGCTTGAAACACTGAACTGCGTACAGGTTCTATGTTTTGATAAACTACCAGATGGTACAAATAGATGACTGTCGCTACACGATATAGCGAGCCCTGGTTAGTGCTGGCTGGATGGTGAGAGAATTTTTTCTACCTTTGAATGGCAAGGCATGTTTAGTGTTGGCTGGGTGGATGGTAAGAGAATGTTTTCTACCTTGGAATGAAAGACTGAACTGGCTCTCGTTACCGCGCACACTCTGAATTTCTGTTCATTTCAGAAAGACGAAGACTGCCTTCAAAGTTTGATAGACCTGACCAATCACGTCAACATGGAAGTGTACCGAGCGCATCATTTCTACAACAAACTCTTTGAACAGTGAGTTTCAAATGAACTTCCACAAAGAGTTCTTGGGACGGCGTCATATTGAAGCCTCAACGCTGGCATAGTTATATTCATTTAAAAAATATCTAATTGGGATTTTTAGGAGGGATGAGACTTGGAGGGGGGCCGGTTTTAATATGCGGATCCTAGAGTCAGTCACTGACCCAAAATATGGGTTTACGTAACCAGGATCCAGGTACACGCATAGCATATAGGATTCAGGTACACACATAGCATGAAAGATCTATGTACACACATAGCAAGATCCCGGTACATGCATAGCATAAAGGATCCAGATACACGCATAGCATGATCTATGTACACGTATAGCATACAGAATCCAGGTACATAGCATAAAGGATCCAGGTACACATTGAATGAAGGATCTATGTACACGCGTGCATATAGGATCCAGGTACACGTATAGCATAGAAGATTCTAGTACAAACGTACCATATAAGATTCATGTACACGCATGGCATACAGGATCCAGGTCCACGTATAGCATATAGGATCCAGGTTCACACATAGCATGTAGGATCCAGGTATGCGCATAGCATATAGGAGTTGCATTGAAGTTCGTTGCGAAACCAAACAAGCACAAAAAGGTCAACCGATTATCGGGTCTTTTTTTGTTTTGTTTCTATAGATACACACACGTGCACTACTTTGGGGTGGTTTACAAACAGCTGGAAAAATTGGTAAGTTCACTTTTGTTGTGCATATTTGTGTGCCTGTATGGGCATGCGTGTGATTTGTGTGCCCGCGCGAATGCGTGCTTGTGTACGTCTGTACTTCAGTCCATCTGTCTGTCTGTCTGTCTGTCTGTCTGTCTGTCTGTCTGTCTGTCTGTCTGTCTGTCTGTCTGTCTGTCTGTCTGTCTGTCTGTCTGTCTGTCTGTCTGTCTGTCTGTCTTGAGTGACGCCCTTTTCAAAGCAACTCGCGCGACAGTTGGGGTTAGGTCATATCGACTGCCCTTGTCTTCCATCGAACACGCTCCCTACAGCGACCCACCAGGCACCCCAACAGACTCCACCCTTCGCCTTTTGTAGAACGATCCTGTCTTGAAACCGTGTTTCTCTTCAAAATGGAGGCCACCGCGTAGGGCTGCAGCTTGAGTGCAAATCGGAGAAGGATGGGTTGTTTGCGACAGTCCGTTAGCAAAACAGAAACATGAGATGCAATAAATCCATAGTAACGTGGATAAGCAGGAAATATCTAGACATCATGTCTTTGACAAAGTTCTTGACCTCCTTATGTCAGAGCTGCTTACTTCATTTCGTGTCGTGGCAGAGTGCCAACACTTTTTTCCAGGCGTCAGCAGCACTTTTAAATGCGGTCGGCATGTACAAATGTCCTCCCCCCCCCCCACGCAAAAAAAATCCTGTCATGATTTTCTATTCTATAGTTGTGTTCTTTATATACTTTGCTGCTACAGCTTCTTTGCATTCAGAAATAAGAATGCACCATAACAATAAAGTATCAGGAGCAAGATAACTTTGGTAATATTATCGATATGTTGTCCGGCACACTGCCAGCGTTGTGCCTAAATTTTCTTTCCATTTTCGAAAGTTCAGTTTTAGATCACTTTATGTTTCAGCGTGATTCTTGTTAAGTTTATAAAATGCATGTATTTCCTGACGAGAATATGAATATATCCACGGGAAGTTCCTCGTCTTGTTTTAACTTGCTGGTACTTGACAGCTTAAATGCTAGAATATTTTTGTAAACCTACAGCATAAAATTAAATGTACCTGAAGCGCAATTTATGTTTAATTTACTCTCAAAATGTGAGTACACGGATAAGGGATAGGTTAGTTATTGACTTTTAACCCTGAGTCATCAAAATTACAAAAGGCGAGGGAAACGACAAGAGAAATGCAGTGTAACCACATGCTGATAATTGCCATTTAGTAGTCTTCACAGTGAAAGGCGAACGCCAAAAAGGTGGAGTTTCCTGACAGTTCGATGAAGCGTGACCCTGCCCTCTTTCTTTGCCGCTGGCAAGATTCCTTGACGACATGCTTAGGACTTTTTTTTCGAAGACAGACGCCGTATGTTTGTGCGTTTACAGCGTTATCGTGATATGTTAAAGAGAAGTGTTAGACTAGTCTGACCGGCTTGCATGTGTGTGTGTCTGCGTGTGATCCTGTTTCCCCCCAGCTATCGGCTGAGGTTCCTAAAACACTGGAAGAAGAGGTTTGTTGGTTTCGCATCGCTTGGCTATGCTACCTTTCAATTTTCCTGCCTCTTGTTTCCAACGAACATTGCAGCGTCATCGCTACTGAGCAGTCAGTCCGCTTTAGACCCATAATTCCACCCAGACGCCGACTCAAATGCCATTATCCTAAGTAACCTTACCCTGCTGAATCCATCACACTTAATTTTCTTGCTTTCGCCAATGTAACTGCACGTGGCCACGTGACATAGATAGTCCCCCAAGGCCTATGTGCCGATTTTAGGATGTCGCAACTAAGTGCACATACACCATGAATCCATGACTTGGATGCCGCAGAAAATTGTGTCCTACAGATGGCGCTCCAATGTATTGCTGCACAATCTTCATCCAAACTTCTTCACTTCAAATAACGATTTTCAGTCCTCTTCAGTCAAACTTACTTTCCGAGAATTAACACGTCGATGCTCACTAACCCAGCACAGCTTCTGTATATTTCATCACTTTTTTCATTTATTGACGATTTATTGGTGTATCATTTGTCAAGCTTTATAAGGAATGGGATGTTCGAAACACATTTTACTTAGTCGCTTTTATTACTTCGCCACTAGAATAAAACCAAAGAATATAGAAAGAAAATGAAAATAAATGAAGCGAAATGAAACTAAATATGAATTTCGTTGTTATGTCGGAGATCTAGCGTGACTTATTCTGAATACGTGATTTGAAGAAGACTTCCTAGTTTGCATGTACGTGTCCTGTTCTAAGCTTCATGTACACATTTTTTTTTTCAAAGGTTACGGGAAAGCTCTCGACTATCAGCACAGCTTGATTTTTAATCAAGTTTTTAAAACATTTCTTGTGGTGTTTGCAAGGGCTGTTGAGTCCACGTTTGTTTTCAATACTTATCTCATTAGATTGCTTTCGCACACTTGTGATTCTTTTATCCCTTTTCTTTTTACAACATATTTTTCCTCGAATTCTGAAGCGGTTTCTTTATCTCTACAAGCTTTGTTCTTCTGTCTGTCCCTCTGTCTGTCTATCTGTTCCATGTCCACTGTCGTACTGTCGTACGAGAAAAGGTTGCTTGAGTGAGTGTGAGTAGGAAACTATGGGCGTGTATCTATGACAACAGAGAGGGGGAGAGAAAGACACACGCACTACATGGACATGAATGATTATATTTTGCGTTTTCTTTCAAAATAACACTATTAAGATGCACATATGCAAGTCTTACAAATTGTAATGATCTGTATTCTGTACATAATACTTTCTACTTATCTCTACCTTGTTACAGTACATGTGATAATTCGCACGTTTTTTTATATAAGCCTTTTTCATTATCAAAGAATTACTCCTCATTCCATTTTTAGCTTTACTCATAAATTGAAGCTCTACGTTTAACCAAGGAGTTACGATGAATTTTTTTGTTTTCTCAGATTAACAAAAGCACTTTTTAACTGTTTGGGAAAGCATCTTTTGTGGAGCAGAACGTAAGCACTCCCCTTGTGAACACGAGTACTCTTGTGTTAGATTTCCATCGCCCTCATGATATTATCGTTTTAAAACACAATGATGACGGCGCATGATATCGTGGAAACGATGTTTCGATAAAGGCTTTGGTGTAGGTATTCAATGTTTTCTCTCCCTTAAATTAGAAGAAATAAGCTTGCCGAGAGCCATTTAAAGCAAATGTCGCTGCATCTTTATGAAAATGGTAAGAGACGAGCTAACAATACTTTACAGAAACATGTTAAAACATGTTGTCACCTTACATAAACCATTTTGTTATCTTACATAAACCATTTTGTTATCCTTACATAGACCATTTTGTTATCTTACATAGACCGTTTTGTTATCTTACATAGACCGTTTTGTTATCTTACATAGACCATTTTGTTATCTTACATAGACCGTTTTATCATCTTACATAGACCATTTTATTATCTTACATAAACAAAGAGCAGTGCAATAACGTCTAATCTTTCCTGAGGCTTTAACCTTGATTAACCTTGTATTTTTTGCTTATCTCGTGCCGCTTTTTAAAATGACTCTTAATTCTTTATACACAGCAGATTCCCCATCTGAATTTTTATTAGTAGACTTCTTTTTCGCTGATTTCTTTACAATAACTTTTTTATATTGCTGCTTATGTAACAAGATTCAAGTCGTGTGAAACTTTATGTTTGGCCGCTTGTATTACATACTGAGATCATCTCTAAAGTTAGTAGGTGACGTCATTCACTGCTTTGCTCGGCATCTGCTGTTCTTGGATCGTTTTCCAAATTGAGCACTTGACGTCATTCATTGCTTGCTCGGCGTCTGCTGTACTTGAATCGCTTTCTAAATTTAGCACTTGCCTTCACTCACTGCTTGCTCGGCGTCTGCTGTTGGCTTTGCAGCTTGGTGAGGAACTGAACCAAGACATCGCCAAGATCATGCATCAGCATCACTGTGACCACGAACCATCCGAGCTGGGGGCGTCCGCCATGACTGTAACCACGAGCCTGTTCGAGCTGTACATGTGTCTACAGGAGTTTTCCAGCTACACCAAATACCTGTCCCCCAGGTGAGTCCTGGGACCCTTCTCTTCCATAAAGAGTTGGAAGGTAGATCATTTATTCACATGCCCCACCAACCAACTCTGTCTTACCCGGTGTGTTCTTGGTGAGCAGCCATCACCCGTTTTGACTAATCTCCATTCTCTGCTCCTGACCCTCGTCCTCTCATTCTGCTCATTCTATTCTTATTTTTGTTCTTGTTCGTATCATTTCTTATTGATATTGATATGCTTATTTCTCTTCATTCTTATCATACTTATTCTTGTTCTAATTTTATTTCTATTCTTGTTACTGTTCTCAATATTTCTTGTTATGTTTTTTGGGGTGGGGAAGCGGATGGCCGAGTGCGTAGAGCCCTGGCTTCCGAATCCGATGGGCTGGTTCGATGCTCGTGGGCCGCACCACACTTTCCCCAGTTCACCCAACTGTGAATGGGTATCTGGGCTATGGGTTATGGAAAGGAAGGCAAGAGTAGTGGAAGTTTCATTCAAAACCTGCTCCCTTACGACCTCAAACAGGTCAAAGGAACCGCGTACCTTGACCTTGACCTTATTCTTTCTTGTTTTTCTTTATTTTAGCCTCTTTCTTACTCCCTCTTATTTCTATCTTATTATTTCTTAAGTTTTGTCTTTCTTATTCTCAGTCATTTTCTTTTTCCCCTTATTCTGGTTTCTTGTTCTTTTTCTTAAGATTTATTCAATGCTTACTTTCAGATTACCTCCCTGGTGACATTAAGCTCATACAGTTCACCGCGATATCAATCACGGTTTCCCAGGAGCCACCCGATCATGTAATGCCAGCGGAGTAGAGCCTCCCTTGGCCACTAACCAGTATCAAAGACTCACAAAAATTAGAGAAAAAAACCCGAGTTTCACTGGAACACGATCAGAAACTTATTTGTCAGCTCAAGGATAGAAAACGCTAACCCACGTCATCCCGTAGTCAGCTGCTATCGTCGGCCCGATGCATAGTACCGTAGTCGGTTCAGTAATACAAAATTATTCACTGGGAAGGGCGCTGTGGGATGAGAACGGATGGAAAAAGACGATTAGATAAAGACATTGCGGACGGAACAAAGTACAAAAAAATAATCTGTTGGGTTAACGTGGTGCGCGGAGGTGATGTGCCCGCAAAAAGGACTCCATCGATAAGGGGCGTGAAAGAGGCTGAAGACAACTCAGCGTTTATTAGGCAGGTTATTGAGTAGCGGAAGGCCGAAAAACGAAGGAAAAAGACGATAATGACAGGCCATGCATGTTGGGTCCTAGCGGTTGTGATGGGCGACGGGACACGTTGCATGTGAGTGCAGAGGATGAACAAGAGGTGCACGGGGGCGATTACAGATACAGATGCTCAAGTCCCGCTGATGGATTAATGCGATTGGAATTGTGCGAGGACGCATATGGAACGCTCACAGACGCGTTCTCATACCTATCCGCACACACAGTCATCATCACTTGGACCATCAACACCAAACAACACTGCACAATAACAAACGAATATTGCGTTGCAACATCACTATATGATAACACATTATAAAACATGGGACAAGGGTCTTTGAAAGTTCTGAAGCACAAGACCTGTAGTTATTTGCATTATCCGTTTTCCCCCTTCGCTACCACATCTCCAGTTTCCCTTTTATAAAGTTTCCTTTCCGCTACAGTCAACAGACATCAAAGCTAGTTCACAGAATGAAGGAAAAAATAAAAAAACTTTATTTTTCATCAACCCAAGGTCGCTGGTGCAGACAGTTCCAAAGATCCCGGGGATAAAACAGTACAGCGGCGCTGAAAAGACAGCGTCATCCTGATGATCTGTAATCTTATCCGGTTTCTGCTGGCAAGCTTACCTTGTCAGGTTCTTGACAGGCTTCGTGTCGTGTTTGCAGTGACGCCCACAGCCTGACGGTCGCCAGGTACTACGAGTGGTTCCGCTTCGCCGTCAGCCGCTGGCTGTACATCGCCCAACACCGCGCCGAGCGGCGGATCCGCAAGGCCGTGGAACTGGAAAAGGTCAGGCACTGATAACAAGGGAGGTAACTCTGGGGCTAGTTTTATAGGCACTGCCTGCAGACAACTCGCGTGGGCGAGGCTGGAGGCGCTGGATGGCGCAAGGCAGGACAGCAGTCACAAGTAGGGTTTGGGTAACTTAGCGCTGATGGTAAACCTACTTTCACAAGTAGAGTTTGGGTAACTTGGCGCTGATGATAAACCTACAGTCACAAGTAGGGTTTGGGTAATTTGGCGCTGATGATAAACCTACAGTCACAAGTAGGGTTTCGGTAACTTAGCGCTGATGATAAACCTACAGTCACAAGTAGGGTTTCGGTAACTTAGCGCTGATGATAAACCTACAGTCACAAGTAGGGTTTGGGTAACTTAGCGCTGATGGTAAACCTACAGTCACTAGTAGGGTTTGGGTAACTGAGCGCTGATGGTAAACCTATAGTCACAAGTATGGTTTGGGTAACCTGGCGCTGATGATAAACCTACAGTCACAAGTATGGTTTGGGTAACCTAGCGCTGATGGTAAACCTACAGTCACAAGTAGGGTTTGGGTAACTTGGCGCTGATGATAAACCTACAGTCACAAGTAGGGTTTGGGTAACCTAGCGCTGATGGTAAACCTACAGTCACAAGTAGGGTTTGGGTAACCTAGCGCTGATGGTAAACCTACAGTCACAAGTAGGGTTTGGGTAACCTGGCGCTGATGATAAACCTACAGTCACAAGTATGGTTTGGGTAACCTAGCGCTGATGGTAAACCTACAGTCACAAGTAGGGTTTGGGTAACTTGGCGCTGATGATAAACCTACAGTCACAAGTAGGGTTTGGGTAATTTGGCGCTGATGATAAACCTACAGTCCCAAGTAGGGTTTGGGTAACTTAGCGCTGATGGTAAACCTATTCCTGTAAAATGAACAGCCTTACACTCTCTTTATATGTGTGTGAGAATATGAATTTAAACGTTTATGCACTGTTCGCGTGTACGCAATCACGCGGGAATTTATTTGCGGAAGTGGCAATGGTTTTGAAAAGGTAATTTCATTTATTCATCCATTTCGTCTGGTATCAGTTTTTTTTGGGGGGGGGGATGGAAAGAGGTTTATTAAAATATTCATTTTTGGCGAAGCGTAAATAAATGAAAACTGTGAAAGCGCTGAGCAAAGCAAATATCCCATGAAACTTGAGATCGTCCCTTTATCACAATCAAGGACTGCCTAAATAATCCGGGTGCATGTACCTTCATTGAGGAGTGCGGTTCTGAGCTCAACATTAGCGAACTTTATTACCTCCGTTGTGATGGGAATAATTGTGATGCTCAATATTCTCAAACTGTGTCGCTGACATTTTTGTCCTAATTAAAATATTAAAAACCCATAATGGAGGGAAGACAATATTGCTTTAAATTAGAGCCATCGCCTGGAGAGCTATTATTAACAGAGTTTTTTCAAAATTAATATCAGGAAGCAAGTGCGTCTGCATTTTTTTCTCGCAGATCAGGGCCAGAATGTCTGTAACAAGAAGGGAGGCAAAGGGATTAATTTCGTCAATACAAATAATATGATAATAATATTAATAATAAGTTGCCCATCATCATCATTGGATGTGATTTACTAAAGCTATTCATAGAAAAGTCTATGAAGCAAAATCCTTTTTACTTCTCTGTTACATTACAGCAATGACATGCCTGCAAAACTGACACAACCACAAACTGCACAAACGCCAGAAGAAAATAAACGGTGTTACTTTTCAATACTAATCAAGACCCCTCCCCCAAAGCTCGGGAATAACGTATGTCGGAGAAATTTATTTATGACATCTTTTGGGTTGGCGGCCCGTAACATAACAGAAACGCACGTATATTTATTGCCAGCGACACAGAGAATTGTATATTCGGAACCTGTTTCCGGCACACGTACTTTTTGTGCATGTGCCACCTGTTTACGGGGGGGGGGGGTCGTCAAGGAGTGGGGTGCTCCTTCCTCATCGCCCTATCCTCATCCCCCACCCACCCCATGATACAGACTGACAGCTCTGTTGTCTGTGTGCAAGAGCTAGAGACAGACACCAGGTGCCGTTCCAGCAAGACCTGTGGTTGTAGTTCCCGGCCAGTGAGCAGCTGTTGCCTGGTGTCTGGCCTGGACACACCCATCAGACGCATCAACTCCCATGGTGCGGCAGTTCTGTGTGTGGCGGTGGTGGTGATGGTGGGGGGGGGGGGGGAATATGATTGACTCGCACGGTCTCAAATATCCACCATCAGACATTTCGCTGGAGGCATGAGCGTGCGTGCGTGCGTGTTTGTGTTCGTGCGTGTTGACCGAAGTTGGATTGATCGACTACCAAGGTTATCCCAAGTCTTTTCGACTTGCGAACTCTGTTTTAAAACACTCCCAGATAACAAATTATCTGGATGGATGAATGGATGGATGGATGGATGGATGGATTTACGGATGGATTGATTATTACTGGATCGACTTAGTTAGTTAGATAGATAGATAGATAGATAGATAGATAGATAGATAGATAGATAGATAGATAGATAGATAGATAGATAGATAGATAGATAGATAGATAGATAGATAGATGAACGGACAGACAGACGGACATAGAGAAAGACAAACAGGCAAAGGGAGGGACGGACAGACGGACACTTGATTGTGTACGAACACGTACATACCCTCTGGATGCTGGTACTTACACAAGAAACAAGCACCCGCCCCGCCCTCACTTGTCCTCCTCCACACCACCCGCCGGCTTTTGTAAGGAGGGGACAAGCGACAGCAACGACCTCATTTGTTCTGGCGCTGATGATGGTGTTGCAGGTGGCGCAGGCTGATGCGGCCGTCAAGTACAGCACTTCGGCTGTCGACGTTTGCTGCTGTTTCACGCAGGTATTGATCCCGCCCCGCGCCCCACGGCCCCGCTAATCGATACCGGGGGCCGATCGATGCATCACCTGACAGTTTCTTGTTCTGTTCATTTTCCTTCCTGTCCGCTCTGACTTCGTGGGAGGAGTGGTGGGGGAAGGTGGAAGGGGAAAGGGCTGATTGCAGTTCGATAACAGTGGCACTTATTTCTAGAGTTGCTCGCGTTTGTCCCTCGCGTTTTCTTGGCGGCTTTTCTTTCGTGATTTGGCGTCGCTACATTTTTGGAATGG
The DNA here is from genome assembly GCA_004794575.1 of Lanistes nyassanus. Taxonomy (NCBI): domain Eukaryota; kingdom Metazoa; phylum Mollusca; class Gastropoda; order Architaenioglossa; family Ampullariidae; genus Lanistes; species Lanistes nyassanus. The sequence continues at coordinate 223,739 of SMGT01001903.1, read as the reverse complement.
GAAAAATCACAGGTAGGATAAGGGTTACCTTTTTTAATCCTGTATGAAGAAAAGACGGAAAAATTAGTAAGGACTAAAGATTAATAATCACCAGGCAGCATGCACACACACGCACAGACAAGCGCACACACGTATCCACGCACACACACGTGGTTTCCAAATTCCACAGTCAGACACAGAGCGTGTAGGCAGACGACTGACACCTTAACCTCCTCATCCGCTGAATCATCGGGAACATTACCATTGGTCTGCTCTCTATACAGATCTCCTGCAAAGGTACAAAGGTTAAATCTATGACTCAGAAGATACGTTATTAATCCAGGTGGATTCTATTACCTGCCACCAAATACAATTTTACTAGACGGGTCCACAAAGGTGTTATATAGGTCACCTATACAGACTTATTTTCTTACCTGACTTTTGTGTAGAGGGACCATCTCACTTGTCCCTGTTTACTGCTATATACATGGCACGTATGCACAGATTTTTTTCTTACAGGTCCTTGATACGCAGAATACCTGTCCACTACCTGTCTACTACCTGTCCGCAATTCACATATGCATTCTCTTACACGCCCACTCTATCCTCTTACATATCTCCCAGGAGTGACGCACGTGTGTTCGCGTTAAGTACTTGCAGTTCTATTTTCTTACTTTCCTCGGCACAAAATTTATTTTCTCTCACCCGTTTACTCCATACAGACGTTTCCACTCACCTGCACGCATTGTTCTGATACATTTGTCTGTTACCTGGATGTCCTCTGATACCTGCCTACTAGACATCCAGACCCCTGAGCTCTTCAATTCATAAATAAGACTGTTATGTCCAGCTGCAAGGCGCGCGCGGTGCAATTAAGGTCCGGTGTCTGGGAGTTCTCCAGTACCCGGTGGGTTGGGAATCTGCTGATCAAACATCGCCGTTTCTTTCCCACGTCGTTTTCCTTCGCGTCGGGACTAAAATTAAAAAATTGAAGAAGGAAAATTACACTCGCTGATCGGTAGTGCAAATATGCGTGTGGGATAACAAGTTTTCCACCTTCCCTACAAATCTAATGAGGATTTTTTCATTTCTTTCACTGATAATTTTGTTGGGGGGGGGGAAGAGTGCGGGGGTAGAGTGGGGGGGATGACAATGAGTACGAGCGTGTCTACGTAGACGTGTGTGTGTGTGTATGTGCGCGCGCGCGTTTCATTATGTGGTGTGTGTGTGTGTGTGTGTGGTGAGCGCACGCGTTGGTCTTTCCATTTTTCCAGTTGTTATAAGCTTGGGGAATTGCTGGCTCTGTCTTTAGATCACGGAGTTCTGGAAGCAGCTGGCCTGGCCAGACAAGGAGGGCTCCTACCCGTTTGTCTACAAGATCGTGGAGGTTAGCTCCCTTCGCCACTCTCTGTGTGCACCAGTTGTCTTGGAGACAGCGCTAGGAATTGTCCAGCTCCGGTTTCTCGCCACTGTTTGGACCGTAACGTTTCTCTTTAGGCGTCTTTCAGGATTTCAAGATTTTATTAGTTTCTTCTTGACGCCAGAGGGACATGTAGAAGTCTTCTTTGAGATACAGATATCCTATTGTTGTAATTGAGCTTAAGTCCCAAGTACAAAAATTCGCTTATTCGAGTTTCTCAGTACCGATAAAAAAAAGTCGGGTATATTTCTCACTTTAACTCTGGAAAATATTATTTTACATTTATGGACATCAAAACTTAATTTCCATTAGTCACAATATTGCTTGATAAGTACAAGACCGTTTTGCAACCCACTGACAGTTTCTGTAAAAAATAACAGTTATCCGCATAGAGAAGAATAAATAAATTTAGTAAATTTTCAACGTCTGCTTCACTCATACTGATTTCTCACCAACTGTTACGAATCCCTTTTGTGCCACGAAACATAGAAAAGAGCTGAATATATATGCGCTGGTTTACTATCGCCAGCAGTTTGACAGCGTCTTCTCTGATTAAATTTTCAACTGTTTACGGGCTTTTCCTGAATCATTTGTACATAGGAAGGTGGTGCCCCAAGAAGCTAATTGCTTATTACAGGAGTCACCTACCAAAAAAAACACACAAAAACAAATAAAAACTAATCAGCCAGGCAGACATTTCATTATAAAATGAAATGCAGTACATGCAATTAAGTCACATTCATTTTTAACTGACTATGATTTGTTGTCACAGTTTACAGAGGGTAACAATCCTATGGTTAGTCATTTCTTCTATATCTTTTTAAATCTTTATTTCCCATCACTTCTGTACGCATGGTATTCAGGTCCCACAAAAAAGCCCGGAGCTTAAAAATAGTGGTCACCTGTACGATTCATAAGCTCCTAGCAGTATGAATCACTTAAACTTTTCAGTTAACACTAATTTATGTACATGCGTGTATGTAGATAGATGGTGGATAGCATACCATGTTCCTGATTCTGACAGGATCCGTGCAACTGTGTATGACGTTGCATTTTATCCTGAAAGGATCTGTATAAGTGTGTATGACGTTACGTTTTATCCTGACAAGATCTGTGTAGTGTGTATGACGTTACGTTGTATCCTGACAGCATCTTCGCAGCTATGACATTCCGTTCTATCCCGACAGGACCTTTGCAACTGTATATGACGCTATATTCTATCCCGACAGGACCTTTGCAACTGTATATGACGCTATATTCTATCCTGACAGGATCTGTGCAACGGTATATCACGTTATATTCTTTCCTGACAGGATCTCTGCAACTGTATTATGACTTTATATTCTATCCTGACAGGATCTGTGCAACTGCGCCAAGCTGTATGCCGACCTCGTGCACGCCAAGCTAATGGACCATGGTTACTATGACGATGAAGGACAGTTTGACGTCACAGAGGAGGTACATCTTACCCCCGTTGACCCCTAACTAATGACGTGTACAGTACTCGTAGAGGACATTTTCAGGAGTGTACAAAGCGGACCATTAAAATAGCGTTGTTTATGCTTGTTTGTGGTACACTTCTTGACTTCCGCAGTAATAATGCAGTCAGTTTTCAAAACTGAGCCGTTTTAACGTCGGGATAATAGAGCGAAAGTGTGAAAACCAACTGTGACAAGTAATGTCACCCGCTAATCATTATTCCAACATCAAGTCTTCATTTTAGCCAACATCCCCCACCCCGCCCCAGCGTCGGGCATACCATGGCGGCCGTCTGTTGACCGACGTCGGACCAGTGTCGTTTTTTCCCCCGAGGAAGGTGCTCTCGGTATAAATATGCTGCATGCCGCGGGTTGAGTGGAACTTTTTAGTCTTACAAACTATGCGAATGAGCAGAAAATTTGTCGAGCAGTCTCCTGTTCGATGTTTATTTTACGACGCTACTCAGTTGTGCGTCGTGGCTGTCCAGTGTTAGTCATTTGTGTTGCAGACTGATGTAACCAAACGGCCAGCCACCTACAGCAGATGAAGAAACCTGGGCTTTTAAAGCAAATTCTAAATCTAAAGTTCGGAGCTGCTTTTTTATGCATTTCTTGTGCACTTTAATTCATTATAACCTTGCAGCCTTACAGGTGACACGCAGGTAGATTTTGGTGTGCTCTGCGTGGTCTAAATTCGTCGCTCTCTTAGGCGAAATGGATGCGAGTAAATTGAATTAACCTACCCCAGAAAATGTCAGTAACAGGAGACAACCCAACCAACTGCTCCTTTTATTTCGCGCACGTGCAGATCTACAGTCCAAACGCGCAGGGGACAGAAATTGAATACCGTGAGGGGTATAGTTGGCCTTACCCCTCCGGCTACGCGTGGTTGTAATCACGTCTGCTACTTCTAAAGACACAATACAGCCTTTATTGTACAGCTTAACAGCTTTTGATTGTCCCTCAGAAATAGCCAATGAACACGCGAGGGAATGATCACGTGCTTTGGCGTCATTCTTTTATTTAATCCTGTTCGATAGCCGGAGGGCGATGGATGTTGATCCGACCACGCTGCAGCCGCAACGGAATTGCTCGTGTTGGGCAGCAGAAGTAATCACGTGATATAATGAAGGCAGGTAACTTGAAAAGCTTCGCGAAGACATGTCGGGCAGACGGATTCTCAGCGGCATGTGGGGAAACCCTACAGACTCCCCAGTTCGTTGATTAAGTTTACAGACACACATTGCCTTCAGAGGGAGTCGGGAGGCAAGCAGCTTATAGACAGAATGGGCAGAAAGGCAGACAAGCAAGTGCGCGCGCGCACCTTCTAGTGCAGGCATGCACGCGCTAAGAACGGAAGGACGAGGGAATGGAAGCGGCCTTTATGGGTGCCGAGCCGTGCAAAGTTCCCTTTTCTGCAGTACGGTATTTGGGAATAAACAGGTTGTTGTGAATCGAGAAACCCGTGTTTTTATCTTTGAAATTTTCTTGTGATGATGCATTAGGGGTTTTTTCCCTAAAAGAAATTTGTTTCCAAAATTACTCTTGTGGTAACCTTTTCCTTCTTCAAAAACAAGGCGGGGGTGGTGGTTAAACTTGATGGTAGTGAAGAAGACGACAGAGTGACGGCGACGACGACGATGATGACGACGACTATGATGATGACGACGATGATGATAATTATGATGCACTGTCCGTGTTGTATGTGTGCACACCTGTCTCGAGTCTTGTGCGCAAGATATTCTACAAGCCCAGTTGATAAATGTGCAAGCTTTTTTATCGGTTCGTTGATGGATGATGAATGTCCCGCTTGCGCCTTGCCTGTTGGCAGCTGTGCATCACCATCAACAACATCGAGCAGGTGAGGAGGTCGCTGAAGCACCTGCCCACCATCCTGGACATGAGCGAGATCCAGCAAGCCATGGAGCTGGCCAGTTCGCCCGCCGCCCAGGCGTCCAACGTCTCTCTGCATGCCGTCCTCAAGTCGGCAGACGAAGAAATGATCCGCAAGATACGGCAGGTCGTCGACAGGGTGGCCGACAAAGTGAGAAACGTTCAGGCGCTCGGCAAACCTCTCGTCCTGTGAACAAAGTTCTAGACCAGGAGATGCGCGGTTTCTTACAACTCATTCGTGTATCGGTTGTTATTCTTTGCAAAGGAATGCACGGCCGAAAATCCTAGGAATCTGGGGGCATGGAGGTTGGGGGCAAAAGTGAGAGCTGTTCTCTTTTCCCCAGTCTAAATTTGTAATAGTGCATCATAAGTATTGCAACCTTGCTGACCCAAATATTCTTACCCTCTTCACTGTTGGAGACCTTATCCTTCTTGTCCTGCTGTTGTATCTGCTTTTTATTTTTCGGCTTCTTCTTAAAGAGTGTCACCGACTTGAATGTAGGTCGGTACTAGTCTGTCCAATTCGGACTTCGACTGACATACACGTCGGACAATTTAAATGTACCGCGTGCCTCCCACGAAGTCGTTCAAGGGAAACAATTGCGTTAAACTTGTAGCTCAAGCATTCGTGGGTTTTATGAGGTTGTATCTCTTTGACCATGAACTGATGTTAATGGTCAAACATCAACTGAACAAAATGGCGTAAGAGACAGTTCATAAGGTGGGTTTTGTGCACAGTGGATTTCAGTTACCTCATTTCTTCTGGATTTTAACTACCTTTGAGAAGACGGCAAATTTAATTTAGCATTTGTTTACGCTGACAAGTCAATTTGATTTGAACGTATGCGGCCAAAAACGTCCGGCCAACACAGCCAGAGACAGTTCAAGATGGTTGCAGTCATTGCGTTATTTCTGTTTCTCCTTGCACACGGTTGGCCATCGTGGACTTTCTTTGGGTCCGGCTTCATGCCCTTAATCCGAGGGACCGGCCCGCCGCTTCCGAGGCGGGAGGTCGGTGGTTCGCACCCCAGCCGAGTCATACGAGACCCTGCGAGACGTCTGGCACTATAGGAAACAGTACTAGGACTTTTTGGCCCAGTGTCAGTATAACGTGACTGGGTGGGACTGAAGCCTGTGTTGTGACAGCAGTCCCAGTTGGCAGCACGTAAACTTGTCTCAAGCAACACCGTCCTCGTTTGGGATGATGGAACCTTAAGCGAAAACCGACTAGCCAATCCCCTTCTTCGAAATACCCCCGTCATGAGATAACCCTCGCTGCTGGCCTGATGTTACACAATAAACAACAAGCTTCCTTTTTCGGCGCTTCTCCTGCCCTCCCATTTCTCTTCCTCTGTCTATTCTTCTTTCTTCTCTTTCTCTTCCTCCTCGTCCTCCTCGTCCTTCTCCTGCCCACCCTTCCTCTTATTCTGCCGCTGTTTCCTCTTCTGGTCCGGCAACTGTCCCTCAAAGTTTTTGTTTCGCTGTTTGTATTTTTTGACGTTGTCGTTCGTGGGTTAGATTCTTGTTGCGTGCTCTTGTCGTAAACCTGCAGGATCAGAGTGTATACCTCTCATTTCAGATGCGTCCTGACATCAAGAAAGATGTTTTCCACCTGAACTGGGCACCTGAATCTCTTCCTGCAGACGAGGTTGGTGTTCTGGGGCTTTGTGCATATGTCAGGTTTGTTATATGAGGCTGTTTGTTCTGGAACTTTAGCGTAAACTATGAGGTGTTGAACTCTTCATCCCGACTCAGTTTTCAAGGACATAATACAGCGTTGAACGGCTTAAGCTAGCTAAACAATCTGTACAATCTCTGAAACATACAAAAAAGGTTGTGGAGATTGGTTTGTGGTTTAAAACTGTAAGCTTCTTGTCCTACTAAGAAAATCTGCGGTTTATCACAATAAACCATTACATATGCAGTTTCCTTCTGACAACAACGAGCATTTGTTTATGGAAACAAACACTCGTGCTACCCCCTTCCCCCCAAAAAAAACCCGAACGCATGCGCAACCGAGAAATGGTGGAAGCTCAAAGGAGAGCTTCAGTATCTCTTATCCCCATGGGAAAAAATTCCCATTAAATTCTAACACTGCGGGAAAATACGCCTTTACACAAAGAGGAAAGCTGCATAAGATCTCGCGTAAAAACAGAGCATTTCACCTTTTCCACCAGATGTACGCGATCTCATCTGTATGTAAACGCAGATTTTTGCGCAGTGGACGGAGTGAGTTCAACAAACACATTTTTACGTGCGAGGGTTCACGAAAACCGGCCCCAGTGTGTGGCCCTCAAAAGGGATGAAATGATCTGCGTCTTGTAAAATTCCCCGCTCCTGTCGGCAGGCCATCGGGGACCTGCTGGAGTACCTGGACAGCAATCTGCTGACGTTGAACAACAATCTGCTCAAGACCAACTTCCACCGCATCCTTGCTTCCATATGGCAAGAGGTCATGGAAGAATTTCGCGAGGTTATGGACACAGAAGAGATGGTGAGCTGTGTTTCCAGCCAGACTTTTGTGTGTGTGTGTGTGTTTTTAAATCGTGGGTTGATTTACAAAAGCTATCACTCAAAGAAACTAACTAAAACATATCTTGCTGGTAAAGTTTCCCTCGTTTACACTTGAATCTAATTATGAACTTTTCAGTCGCCACTTTTTCCCACATGATCATAAAGTTGTTTGTGTTCAAGTCTAGTTAAGATCAGTTTCTTAATGTATGGAACATCTCCAATCATTGTGACAACCATTGCAAACACCTTCCAAACTATCACCTGGTCGACGCAGGTGGGTTTTCCGAAGACAGTGGAAACAAGGAGTCATTGAATTGATAGCCCCAACTGGCACCAAAGCTTTGGTTCACTGTTGGTTCTGTGCGTCATACTCTCCCGGCACGGCACCAGGTTATTACAGCCTTTGATCCAAACCGAGTCGTGCGTAAATGAGGCACAGAAAAAAGACCGCAGTGCACGAACTAAGATTTTTTTAAATCTCTCCCAAACGTTCCATATCCCTTACAGTTTGCTTTCACAGGACGCCAGACAGGAACGTTCACATAATAAAAAGTTATAGGCTAAAATAAAACATGCTGTCGCCCGATTGCTCGGAAGAGATGATAAAAAGAAGTAACCTATATTGATGAAACCGCCAACATGGGCTAGTCTTTATTTCATCTATTGATTTTTTTCTTTTCGATCCTGTCAGAAGAACGCGCCTAAAACCTTCTTCGTATGAGAAAAAATCTAGGTCAGTCTCCACTGACAGCGAAGGGTTGGCGGGCAGGCGCCATTTAGCTGCTATATTACGTAAAACCTGCTTAGGACATTATCTGCTCACAACACACGATGTGACTTTCTCTCTTTACTGTCCGTCCTTCCGTCCCTCCGTCCGTCCCTCCGTCCGTCTGCCTGATTGCCTGCTGGCCGCCCGTTCGCCCATCCGTCCGTCTTTCTGTCTGCTGTCTGTCTGGGGTTTCTCTGTTGTGACTCATACTTTCTGTATTTTCAATATAAAGTGTTTTTGTACTTGCTTTTTAAAGATGTTTCGACGATTACCAGCTGACCTCGTTTCCTCCTGCAACCCTGGGACCTCCTTGTGCTTTTTGTACTTTCTTTAGTAAAGAGTGATGGGATCCCCAATGTTATGCAGGGGTTTGTGGGCGGGGTTTGATACCGATAAGTCCTGATGGATCTCAAATCCAGCTTGCTACCTGACGGTCGAAGTGACTTCTGTCGCTGTTGTGAAATGTTCCAGCGGCCTCCTGGCTGCTACCAGCGCATGTACGACGCCCTGAGCCTCCTGGTGGACTTCTTCCACGCCAACGGCAAGGGCCTGGAGATGGACGACTTGATGATCGACGAGTTCGATGTATGACCCTGGCTTCTTTCTTTCTCTGTCTTTCGCTTCTTCCTCCTTCTCTTTCTGCTCTAGTCTCCTTCTCTTCCTCTTGTTTCTTCTTCTTTTCGTCTTCCTCGTCTTGCTGCCTCTTCTCCTCCTTCTCCTCCTTCGCCTCACTCTTATCATCACTTTTTGTCTCGGAGTAGATACCCAGGTTTTTATTTCCGTTGTTGACAGCGCTCTGACGCCACTGAAGCCTTCGCCGCGTAGAGTCTGTAAGCCGAACTGTGCTATTCCATTGTCAGCAGCAGAGCAGAGTTCCGTGTCTGTGCCTCTCAGTGCTTCTCTGTATCTGTTCGGTGCACAGTTTAAACCGGGACTGATTATTTCTAGCGACTCTTTTGCTGCAGATCCTCAGGAAGCAGTTGACCCTTCACAAAATGGACACGCTGTCTCTCGTTGAAGCTTTCTTCGTTGAGAAAACGGAAATCCAGGTGACTTTCTTTTTTAAGACAAACGCTTTAGAACATTATCGCACGCCTGTGGCGGTATAACATGACGGCAGAGAAGAGTTGGCTCAAATATTTTAGAACACAGCTAGATATTCTGGTTAAATCTGGACAAGTCTACGACAGAATACATGCATACGACGAGGAAAAGGGAGAGAGACATATGGGAGGACAGGTTCCTCCTTCCGTCCGTCTGTCTGTTCTCACAGAAATAAAATATGCATACGTACACGCACATAGACACTCAGACCGACTGACAGACAAGCAGAGAGATTGAAGTAAAACTTATGGTTTCACATTAGTGAACACAACAATTACACCGGACATTTTAATTAGAAATACAAATTCACACAAGGCAGGGACACCACGCGATAAGGTAAACGTCATTTGCTTGATGCACCCTGAGCACAGATTTGGTCTGCATCTGTCTTCAGTGTTTTTGTTCTGTGTTGTAGCTGATTCTCTCTCTCTCTCTCTCTCTCTCTCTCTCTCTCTCTCTCTCTCTCTCTCTCTGTTGCCAGCATGGAGCCATGGAGCACATAGGCTGCTTCTTTTTATACCATTGTAAAAGGTTTTTATGTAATTGGAAGCTTGCACAGGATCCATATACCAGTTGTTTTTTCCAACAGCAAAACACAACCAATACAGATTACGGCGTTCTCAATGTCCGAGTGGTGTACAAGTACGAATCTCATACCCTGCTGGTTGAAGGTGAGATAAATCAAGTAACGCGGTTCGTGATAGACTGCCTCTCGGTTTTTTTTTCTCTCTCTCTCTCTGTTTCTCTCTCACTCTTTCTTTTTCTCTCTCTCTCTCTCTCACTCTTTTCTCTCTCTCTTCCTCTCTCTCTTTCTCTCTCTCTCTTTCTCTCTCTCTTTCTCTCTCTCTTTCTCTCTCTCTCACTCTTTTCTCTCTCTTCCTCTCTCTCTTTCTCTCTCTCTCTCTTTCTCTCTCTCACTCTTTCTCTCTCTCACACTCTTTCTCTCTCTCTCTTTCTCGTCCTTTTTTTTAGACTTTTTCCCCAGGTACACAAAGCCACGTCTTGCCTGGACGTGTGACCATCCCTTACCCTTTTATTTCTGCTGACTTTTTTATTATTATCATTTGATAATGATGAAGCTGTAAGGAAATATATGTTCTGTATCATGTTTTTAGATGAAGAAATACTGGACTGTCATGAATGTTACTTATATGTCATTCTTAATATTGTATAATGTACGCTTACCTCCGTCAAAAGGGGGCGTGCCCAAAGTATATTTTATTCTTCCTTTTATTTCAATCTCCCCCTACTCTCTGATCTATTCTCACGACCTGCGATGTGTATGTTCTAATTGTAAAGTTGGGAATATCACCCTCTTGACACGAACCGATGTATTTGTATCATTTGACATTTCTTCACGTTATGATAACATACTGTACTCCTAAAACCTGCAGTTAAATTACGCATCGAGCTTTACAAGAAAAGAATTGTAGGTTGCATCTGGGGAAGCTGATGTTAAAATATTTGCTTATTTGTAACATTGTAGTGATTGTACATCAGAAGATATAAATGAAATAGAATTTACCGAGATTCATAGAAGATAATATCCTTTACAGCGTTGTTTTTGATGTTATTATTATTATTTCTGATGACTCAAAATATGTATATGTCTGTTTGTCTACCTACGTCTATCTGTTCATCCTGATGTTGCGAAATAAAGGAAAATACACGCATCCCAGGGGAAACTACTCAAACGCATTGCAATTTTTACACTGTGCAAAAGTTGTCGACCTTGTCGGGGCCACATCGCATTCTTTACTGTCTTGCTGTAGCTTACACCAGGCATGCATATACATGTCTCTAATAAATCTCTTTGTGTTTGATAATGGTAAATCGACTAGGTTATCTTTTCGTGTACTGTGTGACGTCACCGAGAATGCGGACTGTGTTGGGCAGCGTCTTATGGCTACAGCTAGTGACCCAACTTTACTGCTGCGCCGCAAGGCCGATGGCTACAAGACGGTGTTGGTTTCAGCAGCAGAGCATTAGGTGGTTCAATATCCCCCGTTTCAGCGTGGCGCTAGGTACCGATTTGTTTCTGATGTAAACAGGCCCGTACCTCCGAAGCTGTGACGTCACATAGTACACAAAACCTCGTCGATATACCCTATATCTCTTGGTTTACGCACCTGAGGTAGTGGAGTGCGCATACTGCATTTCGTTGTTGTATGAACAACATACTATAAATTCCAACCAGTTGACAGATACAAATTATTTCTGCAAGTTATCTTGTGAGCTACAAAGAGTTACCAACGCAGTTAAATGTATACATATTGCAAGAACAGATTCGTGTTGTGAGTAGCAATGGTAATGTACGCAAATATTCCGATGTGTATTTTCATATATTCTTCTGTCTTTTTCCCCCTGAGGTATTTACAATTGATTCAAAAATGATTCGCGTTGCAAGCTAACATGTTGCTAATTATTTCGTCTGTACGCTGAGGGGTTTTTTTTCCAGTGCTGAGCGCTAAAGATCTCATTCCCCTGGACGCTAACGGTAAGCTCACCCTAACCCCCCCCTCTCTCTTTCTCCCTCTCTCTCTCTCTCTCTCTCTCTCATTTCTTCTTTCCTTTTCTTTTTATTGTATTTTCCTAAAATTTTGTTGATGTTTAATGTTTTGTAAAAGTCCTGAGTAAGAAGTTACTCCCAAGAATATCGCATGTTTGTGCTTTTTATTTCAGCTTTTTCACCGTTTCCTTATTGTTACCGAATGTTAAATGTACAAGTGATTTACAATGCTTTTAACTTTACTGTGAATAACAATGCTAAAGGGAAAGTAGGAATGCTGAATAACAAGAAGATGATGAGGCGGAGATGAGAATGAACTGTACATCATTTCCAGTCAGGGGCCTACAGCATATCTCATTTTAGTGTGGTTTATAGAAAGGTTATTATTTCTCTTTGACTGTGGTCTACTTTCGTGATGCCACTTGTTCCAGGTTTCAGTGACCCCTACGTTTTGGTGGCGCTGTGTCCAGAACATGTTTTTCCAAACAAATCTGTACAGAGTACTAAGATCATCAAGAAAACACTCAATCCAACTTTCGACGAGTCCTTTGAATTGTGAGTGTATTAGTTGTGTATTACTTGTGTATTACTTGTGCATATTCTATTTTTTCTTCTTCCTTTGAACCGTTCGTTCGTTCGTTCGTTCGTTCGTTCGTTCGTTCGTTCGTTCGTTCGTTCGTTCGTTCGTTCGTTCAGATTTTCTTTCCTTACTTGGTTCGTTCTTTCGTATTTTCTTTATTTAGCAGTTACCTGTTCGAAAGTTTCTTTCTTTGTTTGCTTGTCTTCTGACTTACCTGAGGGCTTAACACAGACTTTGACTGTATGCACCTCTAATCCATATTTCGCCAAAAACGACAGTGGGTATAGCTGGCTGAGAGCAAAGTCTACGTGTTGTCTGTCTGGTGCCTCTGATTGCGTGTGCGGCTAGCACTCTTCCCGTATTTCAAAACTGACCTCCCTGCTCCCCAGCAACGTGTTGCCAAGCCAGTGTCTGCACAATGGCGCCACCCTCATGTTCACGGTCATGGATCACGACCTAGTCTTCCAGAACGACTTTGGCGGCGAGGCCTTCCTTCCCCTGTGCGACGTGCCGGGAATCAACGGAGAGGAGGTGTCTGGCTTCGATGCCCTCCATGTCACCTCCCTGTCTCTCATCCACCCTAAAGTCGTCGGTAAGGCGTTTTTCCTTGGCGCGTCTGGTGCTTTTATGATGAATCAGCACCAACAGTATAATATCATGGGTGCAAGCAGTCGACCGTGTACCCAGGTGTCATACACAGAGGAAAAAAATATGCGCGCAATATGAGATCATTACTCTCGCCCCACGATTCTTGCTTCTCAGAACTGTTGATTGGCAAGCAAAAGAGAGTGGAGTATCTGTGGTGTTCTGCACTTCACATTCCATGTTTTACTGTTTATATGCGTGCTCGCGTACGTGCGCACCACCGTGCGTGTTTCTGTGTGTTCTGTGCTCTTTGACCCCACGTATAAACCCCAGGACTGACAGCAAGCCCTCACTTCCTGCTGTTTCAGAGTACGGGGCGCTGGAGATCTTAAAGAAACGATCCTGGGACGCCGAAGCTCAGGAGTTTGTCAAGAAGCGCTGCAAGATCGAAGACCTGGCCACGTGAGCGCTCAGCACCCAAAGATCGCCTGACCATATCGTACGTGCATGCACTTTAATCTGCGCATGCACGCCAAGCACCTTTGCCACCGACTTCCACGAGACTGCCTTGTTACACAGCCCCCCCCACCCCACCCCCTTCCTGCTCATGACTAGAGTCACCCCCCTATGGAAAGCCTGCGGATAGCACTTGTCGCCCTTGCTTACATTTTATTTCGGTCAGTCTCGCATCGGCAGTCCACTTGCAAAATGGAGATCCTGTAACTTTGTGTTATAACTGCATCAATCAAGAAATTACTTCTTCAACGGGTTTTTGCATTCACTTGAGTGCATTCACCAGTTCTTGTAACTGTGAGAAAAAAAGCGAGAGGCAAATTCCTGGCCCGCCGTCAACAGCAGACAGCATGCTTAATGAATGTGTTTCTTCTTCAAGTGGACACACGTTTGACGATATTTTTTTAACTAATGTGCCAAACAGATGTGTAATAATATCTAACAAGGTAGCTGAGCAATTACCTGGGTATTTTTAGCTTCAACTAATTTTGGACGGTTTGAGAGCTCAATCTGCAAGGGAGGTAGCTTCCACAGGACACAGTCATGATTTCCTTTTGCGGCCATCGAGAGTTATTGCCCTTTATATGGTGCGAGCTTTGCCTCGACATAATGAAACAGTTATTATGAATGGGTTGGCATAAATACAGTGAACCACTTGACAAGGTCCTTGTGATAGCTAGATGACCATAGCTACGAAAATATTGTTTCAAAATTATTTAAATTGCTATACCTTGCTAACGTGTTTTTGAGACTGCCAGATATCAAAACCTTTTTCGTCACAAACCTCCCTCTCTCTCCCTCTCTCTGCCCGCATTGTTTATGCAATGCATTTTTTATTCGTTGTCCGCAAATCGCCAGATGATAAATCAAAACTCCTTGGGGTGGGGGTATATTTCATGGGTACAGTATGTGTGGTTCTCATTTTCACGTCGAAATATCGTATATGAGCTCTTCAAGTGCGTCTGACTTCTCGTTAGTCCACTGAATCCTGAAACCAGTGTGAACAGATCTCGTGAACGAGTCTTGGTGTCCGTGCTGGGCTGTTTTACTGTTAGTTACACAAGTGTCTCCTATCTGGGGCGCGAAGTGTGTCCACAACATCCCAAGACGTTTGTGCAATGCGTGGAGACGCGAGGGGCGATAAGAACGTTCGCACCGCCCTGGGCTGGAGAAACTCCTTCTCACTTACATAAAGCCTAAGACCCGTTAGATGAGCGAAAGAGCAGACAGCACCACTCGTGCAACACAGCTTTGCCTCGAGTTTAAAAGGCTGTGATCTTAGCAGGACATTGTTTGTGATCTTAGCAGGACATAGTTTAAAAGACAGAACTACACGAAAACAAAATTTGTTTGTTCAATTCAAGAAAAATTCAAGAAATTCAATTCGTGTTTTCTTGCCTTGCCTTTTTTGGATGGGCATCATAAAACACCTGCAGCTTCTAGTGTGAGGGCTAGCGTCTGTTTTGTAAGTTCACATGACGATGACGACGATGATGATGGTGATGACGATGACGATGAGGATGGGGAGGAGACCAGGAGGAGAATGGCTGTTGCGCAGACTGCTTGATAACTGACGTTTGTGGTGATCAAAAGTTGTGTACATAAAAATACTACCTGGGTTTCTTAAAAACTAAAAATAATTACTTGAAGACCATTCAGTTGATTCACTAGCATCAAAGTCTACATGGCCATCGGACGCACTGATTGTGAACTGTATGCCTGTGTGGAAACTGCATTGTAACTAAAAGTTATCTCGTGGTACACAATAATGTGCCATTATAATGTTCCCGGACTTGTGATCCCGATTTTAATGTTTATCAGACGAACTGTGTGATTCCCAGAAAATTGTCGTTTTTGCACTTTTTCAAAAACTGTTTGCCTATGTATTCAGTTTGTGCTCGCTCTGCCTATCACGATTTGGAACTGTTTCCACTGTTGTTGAAGCCGTACGATCTGTCCCACAGGTGAATGTCCAAGTGCATTTTAACTGCAAATGTTTCGTTCTTTTTCCTAATGTCCTGTTTTGCACCCAGCCCAATATGTCATCCTTGCGTACAATCTCGTCTTCTCGTGATGTTACCTTTGCAGCCAGCCCAATGTGTCATCCTTGGGTACAATCTCGTTTTCTTGTGATGTTACCTTTGCAACCAGCCCAATGTGTCATCAATGTGTACAATCTCGTTTTCTTGTGATGTCACCGTTGCAACCAGCCGTAGTCATACAACGTCTACATGTCTCACCACGCAGATTTCTGATTTCGCTTATAGAGCGACCCGAGACGAATTTCGCTGGTTTCCACTTTTTAAACATCTAATCACTTTTGTTTGGCACCATTCCTGTTTAAACGTGTCGTGTGTTTAATCCATCTTCGCTGCTTTTATCAGACCTCATCCCGGTCTGCAGAGGCAGAGGCTGAGTCTGTCAGTGCCTGCGTTCAACGTCACAGCGACGTCGACACAGCGCGTGCATCTCAGCTCTATGTATACAGTTTGTGTTAAATTAGTATTATTCAGAAGCGAAGAACAATTTTGTTTTCCGGTGTAAGACCGGAAGAGAACAATAATGACTTGGCTTCATATTGTCGTCTTTCTGCTGATTATGAACTCGTGAAATGTTACATGTATTTTCTGGTAGCCAATGTTTTTTTTTAAAGGAAAATAATGTAGAACTGTCCTACGCACTCAAACACGTCGCCATTAACTCCAAGAAGGTCAGAGAATTCTTACTGTAGGTCTTTAACAACATCTCACTTCGCTGGTCTTAGTCATTTGTATACATGACATGGTTTCCAAAGTAGGACAGACGTGTATTGGTCAGGTTGAGAAAGGTCCTTAGATACTTAATTTACATTCTCGCGTCACAATTTAAACATGTGAAACCCTCGCACGTGTAGGAGCTATCAGTATTTAAAAAGGAGAAGGGACATCATAGATGGCCCGGCATACCGGTCTGAAGACGACGATTACATTAGTGCTAATCAAAGTATGTCGAGTTGTGTCCCTTAGCTCATTGTTACCTACGTCAGTTCTTTGTTTCTATTTCTTGTTTTAATCCATGACATCCGGGCATATTGCATTCCAAACAATGTTTCCTGCATCCTTTTATACTTCCAAGATGGAGAATATGTTTTACAGTATTTTCGAAGCACATGAAAAATCGAGGTTCCACACGGGTTTTCTTTGTCGGTTGGCTGGATTCTGTGTTGGCTGATGTCTGTTTATTGGTTTCGTAGTTTGGTTTCCTGATTTGTTTTGGAGTCTTTTCTTTGGAAAGGGTGTTTAAGAGAAAAGAACAGAAGGAATCATTTGTTCTGCTTTTGCAGTCTTTTGCTATGAGTGACGTTAGATATCCAAAAGGATGTATATTTTTAATTTTAAAAACTGCTCTGCCGCTCTCAAATGGTTCTGTCAATAGAGGTGGTAAGATAGTGTATAAACTAATTATTTTCTGTGGATGCTGATACCTAACTCTTTTGTCTTCCTGTTTTGATTCCTGCAACAGTTCTTTCTTTGTTGTGATCTCAGCACTGTTTATTTGTTGACTTACGCTCGTCTGTGACACAATTCGCTGTCATCATTGGTTTTTGTTATTCTCTCACCAGATTCCTCTGCAAAGTTACACTTCGAATTCTCTCACTGCCCGAAAATGTTCGAAATCTCGCCATGTGCTCGTAACATTCATGTGGTTCCTCACTGTGCTAATGTGGACTTTCAGGAAGTAGTCCTTTACTAGAACCGGAGGCATCTCAGTAGAGATTCTGTGCTTGGCTTCTTCGGTTTGAATTCATCTGTCTCTGCAAGACGTTTTGTCTGTCTCACGCTTCAGATATATCTATCTCATTAAATTCTACTTGTCGTCTCATATCTCAGTCAAAAATTTAAAAACGTCTTCACAGTTTATATCTCAGACACAGCTAACCGTAAACTTTTGTCGCTGTCTCATATTTCAGACAGGTCTGTCTCGGCAACGTATTGGTAGTGTCCCATGTAGACTTCTGTCACAGACACATTTCTCTGTTGTTGTTTTCGTTATCTGAGACATACCTATCTCTGTAAAGTCTTCTCACTGTCTCATATCTCAGGCACTGCAT
Organism: Lanistes nyassanus; assembly: GCA_004794575.1. NCBI lineage: Eukaryota > Metazoa > Mollusca > Gastropoda > Architaenioglossa > Ampullariidae > Lanistes > Lanistes nyassanus. The sequence goes on along the minus strand of SMGT01001903.1, from coordinate 206,305 downwards.
GGTCCTCTGTTGTTCTGTCCGTGTTCAGTCTGGGGTCCCCCTCCCCCATTTCTATACTTTCGTCTTTTTGTCATCTTCATAACGAACTTCTAATTTGTATTTCAAAAATGCCATTAAAATGAATTATTAAAAACATTTTTGTTTCAGCGTTATATTTCTTGGAACTCGTGTGTTTGCGCTACTCTCTCGGGCGCGCTCTCTCTCTCTCTCTCTCTCTCTCTCCCCTCTTCTCTGTCTCGCGTATGTGTGTACGAACGAATGAACGAACGAACGAATAAAACCTTGCTGCTTAAAAGTATAAGAAAAAGGGAGGACATGGCAAAGCCAGGGAAATGCAGGGGTACAGACGAAAGGGTCTACCGAATTTCTACACCATCCAATTTTTTTATGCAACAATATTATTTGGAAACCAAGAAGTAAGACTAAATTTATAATTCGCAGTCGTACAGAGCAGCTTACGTATGCTACGCAAAAACAGTTTCCTTTGAATAGGGAATATTAAATAACAGGACAAAAACCGACGAGGGTGGGATTCGAACCCACGCGGGAAGATCCCAATGGATTAGCAGTCCATCGCCTTAACCACTCGGCCACCTCGTCAGGTACAAATGTCTGGAATTAGATGCTATAACAATTTATTTCATTTCTACTTTACAGATGGGCCTTACTTTCTTTAAGTCAACCCTGATCTTAAGGGTGTTTTCTCAGATCCTTAGCGATCCACCTGATGTGTTATCTCGTTACCTCAAATACGGGGTATCTAATTATGTGCCACAGGGAAGGACAGGAAAATTAATTCTTTGAAGGCAAAGTCAGTTACGCATTTCTCTCTCTCTCACAGCATGATCCTTTACTTTCAAATGGTATGATAGCCATTCAAATTCAGTACCAATAACAATTTGTCCCTAAACAAGCGTGCTTTTCTTCCACAATATTTTCCCCAGTATTCAAAGTGTTTGTTCTGCAAATTTATTTTCTTTGGGAGTCAACATATTGTGCACAAGCCAGCGATCAGAGAGGGGAAGAATCGACGAAATAAATATTGTTTTCTGAATAAAGAAATATTCTTCTCCATATATGATATAAATATTATTTTTTGTATGTGTAACGAAAGAAATATTTTTCTATATGTGTGACTAAAAATCTTATTTTTTGTATGTGTATGCAGTGAAATAAATATTAATTAATATCGCCTTGCACTTTCCATTTGAACACGAAGGACGTCTAGTCCGAATCGGGAAATATCAAACCATTAATAAAGTTTAATGATAAGCAATATGACTTTTGTGACTAAACGATATACAAATATCTCGACGGACGGACGAAGGAGCATTTGGTCGGGCGAAAATGGACAGACATGGACATGACACGTAGACAAGGACAGACAGGGACAGACCGACCTGAGGAAAACCTGGTACAGAAAACAAAATGATACAGAAGACAATATCATCGTGATAATGCAGACGATAAAGTGACACGGAAGACTAAATGGTAAAGAAGACAAGATGATACAGACTGAAAATCGATGCTGAATCAGTGGCTACAACACGTGCACAAAGTGCCAAAATACATCAACATAATCATCAGGTCTAACTAGATGTCTACATTTGCTTTTGGCGTGTTTGAGCAGGACAGTAGCGAATCAGAAAGGGGTAGCGTGTGTGTATGGGAGTATGGGGACCTTCCTCCTGATCTGATGCAGCCCGTTGTCATATTTTTATACGTATATTTATGCGTGTGTCTAAATATAGATCTAGGCCTATATTGTTTTAGGGTAGGAAAATATTACTTGGTATATTCTCAATTAATAATTAATAATTAATTATAATTTGCACCTTGACGATTTCATGTATTTGTCCTATGTTGTGTTCGTTGTTGAATCCTAGTTGTCAACACACGCTTAGTGAGCGGGCTGACTTCATTAACATGGATTCTCTGTATGCACGCGTTGTGCACCGAGGGTCAGCTGTGTGAAGAATAGCGCCGTTATAAAGAAAGGGACGGCAGATCTTTTTTGAGGATCTGCCAAGTTCCTTTCTTTCGGCCCTCTCTTTGCTACGTGTTTGGGTACGGTAAGCTCCCTTGGGCACATGCGTCTGCATACGGCTATGTTTGAGCGCTGCCAGTACCTTTGTTGGAGTTATCGCTGGTATATTCTCAGTAATGCAACAGCACAACTTTCATTTATTCAGCTGTAAGGAAATATTATTTACTCGGTACACGAGAGTACATCATTTACTGAGCACCGCATTATATATAATGCAGCACGAAATTTACTCTATAGACTACCAGCACAACAAAGATGTGTACATGTCTCATTCACCACTTTAAGTGTAGCATGAAACAGTCACCATACCGTGCACATTCAGTCACAGTACAAGACGCACACGGGTAATCACAAAATTCACGAGAGGAAACTAATTCCTATTGACTCGGGTTGGTCTGTATCTCGATCCCACATGAAAAATGTCGACATTTCACTAATTTCAACCCCGCGGAGCTATAAATTATACCGGGCAGTGTTAATTCCATCCAGCCACAGTTCCCTGGTTCGTACACACCACTGAATCCTTCCAATACTACAAACAGTAGTTGTGTGTCGTAGACAGACTACATCATTGTCGCTGTTTTACTTGCTGTCGCTACATCGTTCTGCACCGCCTGTCGTCAGACGAACATGTGTTTACATCGATTCAGCTTCGACGTTCACACCAGCTTTAAATTCAGCGACTGACATGGCAGTTAAATTTCTTGCCAGGTAACCGTCTCCGTGACAGCATAAGAGGCTGGTTAGCTTGATAGAGGGTCGGAGTCGCGAGTCGAAGGTAGCATGTTCGAATCCAGCAGTGGCCAAGGATTAAACACCGCCCAGACCCTATGGTCATGCTCGGAACCTCGATTCGTGCTGGCCATCTTGCCGCAGCTAGTAGTCTGCTGGTTCTTTCAGTGACTGGCGTAGTTAAAAGGACCCTTCCCCTTCAAATGCGAAGTCACGACGAGCGCTGACCCTCAGGTATGACCAGCGAACCAAACCACGTGCCGGTCAACACCGTGAGGCCAGGGTTAGCATTGCCATTGTGTCCTGTCTACGCCGACCACGAAGCTACACCTCTCGTGATGTCATGATCAAAAAAAGTCTAGCTCGCGACCCGACCTGCCAAGCCCCTCACGCAGTTGGAGGACGGAGAGGGGAGACAACCCGTCTGTCCACCTACACTTGTGGGGAGGCGAGTATCACAGGTTCTCGAAGATGCCAAGCGACGCGGCGTGCTGCCGCGCCCGATACCGCAGACTCTCGATGCTAGACGACATGATGGCGTCTTTGCTGTTTCCGCTGGCGGCGGAAGCGGACATGGAGAGGTGGGCGGGGGGTGGAATCCGCATCTGTTCGCCTCGCGCAGGGACCGTCGCCGCGGGCGCAGCAGACGAGGAGGTCGGGGTCAGGATGACGTCATGAAGAGGCGGGGCTGAAGGCGGGGCGTTGTAGTAGGCGGGCCAAGCCGCCAGGTGGGCGGGCAAGGCTGAGGCGCCAGGGGGTGGTGGCTGGAAGAACGGCACGTGCGGTGACAGGCCCAGGTGCTTGTGCAAGAAAGCGGAAGCCAGCGCGTGCTGCTGCAGCGAGAAGAGGCCCAGCGGCGGGAAGGGGGCGGGGTGGGGATAGTGGTGGCACGTCAGAGGCCCGCCTGTCAGCCGACTCCCGAGTGGGTGAACGCTCGCGGTCTCCAAGCCTGCCAATTGAAAGGTGTTAACAGTTCAGTCAAGATTAGATCAACGCGAACGTTATAGACGCGAGGAACACGAGAGATACTAGGTAGTGACGTCAGAGCTCGTGCGCTGTACAGTAGAAGCTTTGCTATCATTATCTGGCGTCCATAGCGATTCTTGTATTTCCAGAACTCCCAAAAGATAAATTGTGTGCCGGCGGTGGGAAGGAAGAGGCATTTAAATAATTTATGGAATTATGAGGATTTTTTTTTAAAAAAAACTTCGCTCAAGCATTTCCCCCAAAGGCCCAAACCCTTGGTCATAAAAAGGGACAGGAGGAAGATATTTTAATATCTTTAAAAATGTGGTCTAGAGAAGGCGTGCTCAGCTTTAAATGGAGAGAACATAAGAGGAAAGTGCCTGCATGTTCTCGTGTTCGAAACATTTAAGAATTCCATTTTTTTCTGCTGCTAGCGGTTGTAACAAGACAAGTGACTGTTATCATCGAAGTTTGTTAGCCTTTGCTTACTTTTCAAAGGCGGATAGCCGAACTGGCTGAGTTCTCTCGACGCCAGCCCCACGGGAGACATAGGGGAACTACTTCTGACGTCTCGGGTCGTGGGCTCCTTGCGTCCTTGCGGTGGACTGCGAGAATGACGGTCATCACCTGGAACACCGACACGAAACTGAATAGGATGTATAGCCTTTGGTCTTGTAGAGTGGACTAGGTATTTGGATAATGACAAAATAGGTATTGTGCAAAGTATATTTGAATACTGACAAAGCAGGTATTGTGGAAAGAATATTTGGATAATGACAAAGCAGGTATTGTGGAAAGAATATTTGGATAATGATAAAGCAGGTATAGTGGAAAGAATATTTGGATAATGACAAAGCAGGTATTGTGGAAAGAATATTTGGATAATGACAAAGCAGGTATTGTGGAAAGAATATTTGGATAATGACAAAATAGGTATTGTGCAAAGTATATTTGAATACTGACAAAGCAGGTATAGTGGAAAGAGTATTTGGATAATGACAAAGCAGGTATTGTGGAAAGAATATTTGGATAATGACAAAGCAGGTATAGTGGA
>SMGT01001903.1:174008-200578 GCA_004794575.1 Lanistes nyassanus | reverse complement strand
AAGAGTATTTGAATAATGACAAAGCAGGTATTGTGGAAAGAATATTTGGATAATGACAAAGCAGGTATTGTGGAAAGAGTATTTGAATAATGACAAAGCAGGTATTGTGGAAAGAATATTTGGATAATGACAAAGCAGGTATTGTGGAAAGAGTATTTGAATAATGACAAAGCAGGTATTGTGGAAAGAATATTTGGATAATGACAAAGCAGGTATTGTGGAAAGAGTATTTGAATGCTGACGAAGTACATATGGTCACTGTCATTTAAATAGTGGAAAGACGGTTTTAACATACATGTACTACCACAGAAAAGAGAGGAAAGGAGTGGCTCATTGTCATTAAATGCTGACAAAAGGTATTCACGCCTCAGTTCAGTAAAAATGAGATGCTAAAATAAGGTTCTCCGTGTCATTTAAATCAATCCGTCCCCTTCAAATGCGTTTAAGTCACCGCGGGGTACATTCGGGAAAGGCTTGCTGTGTCAATTATTAAGTAACTAAACGGGTAACTTCTTTAGTAGCTTCACTTCTGGTAGCACTTACACTCATTGTCGTTCCCGTGATTCCATGCGCGATCGTCCTCTTCCATCCTGTGCTCTTTCTGGCTTCCCACTCGCACGAGAGTGGCATTTCCGGACTGACACTGGGCATGCGCATAACTCGTTTCCGAACCAGCGTCCAGCGACTCCACGTCGACAGCTTGGCAGTTCTCTTCATCGCCCTCGCTGTCGGAGCTGTGGCTGTCGGGTGTGGCAGGGCTGCCGTGATGGGGATGTTCTTTGTCCTCAAACGCATCGTCTTCGTTCTGAATTGTTTGAGAACCGTCCCCGTTCTGTTCGGAATCGCGCGAGGAGACTTTTTCGGAGGCACCCGATTTGTCCGAGACGGCGTTTTTCTTGGTGTTGTCGCCGGTGTTGTTGTTGCTGCTGCCCGTTTTGTCCGAGGTGGAGGTGTCCTTGGCCTTGGATTTTATCGCTCGCTGCTTCTTGCGGAATTTGGCGCGACGGTTCTTAAACCAGACCTGCAGTACAGTTATAAAAATTAATAGGTTACACTTTGGGTAGACATAGGGGGGTAACGACTACTGTATGGCGTGTGCATTTATCCTTCCCTACACCCATCCATCACATAGATCATACGATGGATGGATGGATGGTGGATGGATGGATGGATGGACCAATAGATGAATGGATTGGATTGGATTACCTCTTATCGTTTTCATTTAAATATTATATTTACTGACTGATACTTATTTTTGTGTTATTTGCATGATTGCTTTCTTGTTAGGGGTCTCTGCGGGATGAACTAGAGTGTTTTGGGTTTAGTTTGAGCTTCTGTTTTGGTTTAGTTTGGCCCATTTTATTTTGGATTTTCTCTTCTTACTAGGAAAGGTGCGAGACTTACAAAGGTTGCATATATCTTCTGTATTTAATTGATAAGAAAACTATCAGAGTTAGACAGACTTGCCTGTATTCTGGCTTCAGGAAGGTTGGTCATCATAGCCAGCCGCTCGCGCATGACGACATCCGGGTAGTGAGTTTTGGCGAACGTCTTCTCCAGTGACGCCAGCTGCTGATTGGTGAATGCCGTCCTACTGCGGCGCTGCTTCCGGTGGGCCCCATACCTGGCCTCCAGTAGAATGTCTATCGGGAGAACATCGAGTTACCGGAGCTGATGTCAAGATTGTGCTTTTGTGTGCAGCCTACTCCTCGTTAGTTAAACGTAGTGAATGTGTTACAGATTGAGTGTGACCAGCTAAGACCACTATTCCTAAAACGGAAGGATTTCTCCGCCATAATTAAAACTAAAAAAGGAACTATTTACTTATTAGTTACATATTAGTTCGCCAAAACAGACATTTAAAAATGGTTTCCGAGTACAAGTTAATTAATAGATCTAGAAAAGAAAAACTATACGTTTTCTTGTTTATTCCTTACTTTCTTTGAAGCCAAATGACGCACGCATGTCATAAAGTGATACTGTATATCTAACTCCAAACAAAAGGACACCAACTATAAAATTCTTTGATAAAGATTAACGATTTCATAAGAAAGCGTTACAACAGAAACAGTTCGGATGTCAGCCATCAGTAATAAGACGGGCAGACGGCTGCAAAGTGTATTACTGTCACTCAGCCCAAGGTGTTTGTTCAAATATGCGTTCCTCAGAAATCTTACCTGGATACTGGCCCAGAAAGAAGGGTGTTGCCAGTGGGGGACCGTGGCTGGCTGGTATCAGACTGAAAGGGGGCGGGGGTGGTTGGAATTGCAGGCCAAAGCCGGTAAAGTTTTGCATCTCTGTCCTGTACACAGACAATCACCGAAGTGGGCGTGTGTTCATATTACATTATAATATAACATTACACATAATATTACATATTTGTTTCGTGTACAATATTGTCCCGCGAACCAACGGGGGGGGGGGGGGGGGGTAGAGTTGTGGACTAGCAGGTTGCTGGTTCGAGTCTTGGTGTACCTAAGGATTATTTTCTGGAGTTATACATTGTGGAAACTCCATTCGGACATTTTCCAGCACAGTAAACTGCCTGTCCGCACTGGCCCTCCTACTGCAGCTGTCAGTCTGGTGGTTCTTTCAGTGCATAGCGTAGTAATAGGACCCCGTCCCCTTACAGTCCACTGTTCTGGCGGCGGGACGGCAACCAACAACCAGCCAGCCGTCTACAAAAAAATAGCACACGTGTGTGCTTTATAAAAAGACTGTCCACAGATAATCAAAAATAAGTTTAGTATAAAGTAACTGTCCTGTGCAGAAACAATTACAGGTGTGTTTAACCTGAAATAACTGTCCTGTGTAGCAGTAAAAACAGAACTTTTTAGTTCAAACTAACCCTTCTACGAACTATTACAAATGTGCTAACAGCTACAAATAATTAGAGGTTTGTTTAATATAAAACTGTGTAACAGTGCACTGCAAAGAAAATCATATCTATATTTCGTCTACAATAACTGCATTTATAGCGTTACTTTATAAATAATAACAGGTGATCAAACTATTCCTGCCGACTACACAGCTACTTACGTCCTTTGCAATAGTCGTCATGTGTTTCAAACAGTTATAAAAATATTTTATTCGAATATGTATATTCAAGATGAGACTATTTTTATTTTTTCTAAGGAGAGAAAAATAATATTGATTCCCTCGGGTACAAATCCTCAAAACTTTACAACATATGGAGGGTAAACTGCAGAATAAAAGCTGTTTCCTCTATAGACTTGCAAAGGTTATCAGCCTAGCAAACGCGCATGCCTCACAATAAGCAAGAGGTCGGTATAAGCTTCCAGTGGCAAGCGCACATGTGGGTCTGTCTTCATTACGGGCACCAACTATCAAGGAAACATTCTGGGAGGATCAATATTTGCCTTAGGCACACCAGCGGCAGTCTTACATTTAAGTAGCTGTTCGCTATACGGACAAACTTCTTTCAGATAAAGTCTGTCCTCCATAAAAGCAGCTCTGTCTTTGACGTGAAGTTAGCATCTGACTGATCGAACGAGGGCACGTGATTGTGCGTGTCAAACTAGACGTGTGTAAAGATAAATTTTTTCCTCGCTAGGATAAACAGAGGTACATCAACAATACATTATAAAACAGGTCACGTTAATTATAGCAACATACATATAACAGCGATAATACACCAATATGCATATCAGTGGCATTATTTACACCAGTATACATAATGATTTCAGTAATAACAGCTTGGTAAATACCATAGTTCCCTGCAAATGCATCAACTACACCAGCATACACTAACATCAATAATTGACAAATTACATCAGTATATGTACACACGGAAGACGGGTCTCGTTGTAGCAGACCCCATAAATCCATTACTATAAAGACACTTATCTAGTATTCTCTCGTTTCCTTTTCAATCACCGAAAATTAAAGCGCCAGATAGGTCATTCGCTGTCGCCCATTAGCCTGATCCACAAGGGGCAGAAATGTACAGCTCAATTAAACACTGCGTGATCCACAAGGGGCAGAAACGTACAGCTCAATTAAACACTGCGGAAATATCCTTAGAAGGTTAAGCGTTTTGTCTTTGCCACAAACAATGTGAAATCACTCGTGATTGTATGAGTTAAATAATCTGAGGGGGAAAAGAGTATCATACCACTTCATGTTCACCGGGTCCTACAAAAGGTCCTTCGACGTGAGGAACAGAAGTCTCATCTTTGGCGCGTGCTACAGATCTTAGAGCGTTCTCAAAAGAAGGAAGAAGTCTGTCGACACCAGAAAAAGACGATTTCTTTTCGACTGCCGGACCGGGGGCCCACAACGAGTCATGAAAACACGGCAGCGCGCGCTGCTCTCCTAGCCTGCCCGCGAGGAAAAGGCGAGCGGGGCTGTGAGCTCGTCAGGTATTTGAGTGGCTGCTGTCGGGTCCCCGCCACGCGAATGGGACCAGCCCATGAGAGCACGCACACACGCACGCACACGAATGCCCTCCCACCGCTATCCCAACCCGACAGAACACACACACACAATAAGAAAGAAAAAAGAGAAAAGAAAATGCAACCCACTGTTGAGTTTAAGATGAGGTTTTGTTTTGACTCTTTTCTTGCGAAACTGCAACAAATGACTTCCACCCCTACTCCGCCTGCATAAATCATCACGACTGAAAGTGACGTCAGGAAAAGAAACCGTTTCTGTATACTGTTCTACGAAGCAAAATGTCGAGACCGCCCTTCCTGTGTCATACCAAGGACCGACCTGTACAAATACTCATCGAAGTGGACTAAATAAGCTTCACTGACATCCCAGTGACAGGCTAAATTAATTCCTGTCCTTCCGTACAGAAGCTTTTTTTCATGCCCGTGCACACTGGCGCCAGGAGAGAATAAAAGAAAGTCTTAAGGAATGATGTCAAACCAAAACCTCATCTTGAACTCTCTACTCCGTGAGCGAATGCATGCTAAGGGAAAGAGCGAGTGATGTACCCGTGTCTTCTGTAGTTAGGCTTCCGCCACATTCAAGAAAACAAGCGCTGGACTCTAGTTTTGCAACACCTACAGCCTAGGGAAAGAGCGCTCCGACTTTTTTGGTTGGCTTCGTTTGCAACAGGCTAGTGTCGCTTGTTCTGTGGGCATGCCCTGTCGTGCCTGCACGCGGCTCGGGCAGTCCATGGATTTGCTGTGTCTCAGACTGCTGGCCGCATGTCGGTAGCCCACGAGTGCCAGATGATTTTAATGCAGCCCCCCTTAGCTTGTCAATGGCACGTGACGTCCACGGCCCCTGAGCCCCAGCGCGCATGTCTGACGAATGACAGGGTTCGATTATCGGGGCGGCCGCATTAGTCGTTCGACAGCAGGGAAGTCTCGTTTGGGGCTTTTGTCCCTGTTAAGCTGGGCTGGCGGTGTACACTTTCGGCCTTTCTAATGGCGTTGTTGGACAAACGACTAGACACGGTGTGTCCATTTGCGCAAAGGCTTTCCGCCGATGGTCATTTTTTTTTTTCGAGGGAAGGGGGAACGGGTAAAAGTTTTAAGCTTTAGCGCGCTGATCCGCTTTCCACTGAGCAAAGCTCATTTCGGCGGATTAACTGGCCGGCTTAAGTGAAACAGGAGTTGTCTTGACAGTGTAGTGACAAACTTCTCCAGTTGCAGGATGACCAAGCAATTGCATTCAAAGTTCAAGGTGAGCGAGCGGTGAACCTTGGACATGTGTAACATGGCCCTTGCTTTAGTTTGGCTTCGCCGACTTACGGTAAAAACTCGCGAAAACACAATATGATGTTATCAGTTCGCAGACTTTCTGGTAACCGGACCGCAAAGGAGGGATATTGCATCTTCCTCAAACTGGCTTATAGCTAGCGGTGCTGCGGTACACGGGGTAGATAAGGCAGGCATACTTAAATTCCCCAGTATCTTCGAATTCAGTCGGGTCAAATTGACCTCGTTGTTTTGGTGACTTTTGTCCTCCATGATTCTGTCCTCAGACGACTGGGTCCAAAGAAAAGTCTTCTGTAAAACTCAGATTAAATCTTTTCTCTCTATACATCCAAGGTTAGATCAAATACTTTGTTACTTTCATACATTCATGCTTCTGTGGGTTTTTTCTTATAAGCTGTTTATTTTCAGTGTTTTGGGAGTTTTTCAGTGGCCATCAACAGCTGATCTGTACAGCTATGATGTGACTATTTATACATATTTCTGAGATCGTTAGCCTTTTCTAAGGCGCCATCAACATGAGGGATAGCACTTGTTTATATTATTTAAGCTATATTTCTTCATTTATTAACTCAGAAATTTTACTATGATAAAGTAGTAGCTGCTTTTCTATGGGAGAAACTGGACTCTTGAATGAGACGTTATGGGTAACTATTTGACGATTTCGGTAAATTAACATTTAATACACAATGTCATTATCAACTGGCGGACACGTCAACATTTATCGATGAAATTATTTTTCTTCCCATTGAGCGAGTGATAAACATTTTATCTCTGTATGACATTATTTCATAATAAACTTTTGGAGCTAGTCAAGGAAATGTGTTATACACTCCGATATAACTTCCTTGCCATTTCTTCCTTGAGACATCGATCATATCTAGAATTTTAGTAAGTCTTATAAATCTTTTCAGGCTCCTTACATAAATCTCCTTTCATTCGCTTCACTGCAGATAGAGAAACGTTTAGAAACGTTTAACTAGCGAACAGAATTTAAGGGACAGAAACTAATGCCAGGGTTGTGAAAGTTTTTGCATGGGCGCTAATACTCACTACTAGACATTAGCGCTAATACTCACTACTAGACATTAGCGCTAATATACACTAGTAGACATTAGCGCAAATACTCACCAGTAGACAACTCGATGTACCGCCACCCCAGCACTGAACGAACTTTTATAATTTGGTTACCTCGGATCTTCAGGTACGAATGTCGGTTTCTCCTTACCTTTGTCGCGGTACCTCCCATGTCGATTTCTCGTTTAATCTGACACCTGGGGTTAGCACACCTTCTGTATGGATTTCTCACATAATCTGACACCGCAGATTAAACTGTCGTTTTTGTGCTCCCCGCGCCCAAACCGCTCACCGGCGCCAAACCGTCAGGTTTGTAAATATAGAGTCAACGTGTCACGTGACTGATCATCCTGATCATCATTGTCTTTTGCCTCTCTGTCGTCTGTCACCCGACTGTTGATCTGTCGGTCTTCCATCTCGTCTGCGCGTTACTGAATTCTGCATCATGGATTTCTGGGCTCCTTATTTTGTTTTTGTTTTCTTTCTCCTGAGCCATTTGGAAACATAACAGATATACGTGGTTTTTTCTTCTCCTCTCTCTCTCTCACACACACACACACACACACACACTATTTATCATCCCACCCCCACCCCCCAAGAAACAAGAAGATTTAATCATTTTGCTTAACAATTTGACTGCATTAAATCAATGAAATTATGATTCTGTACGACTGAATGCAAACTCCCCCTTTGTTATGGAAATTTACCATTACCTCTCATGAACCTGCTGATGTTATTTTCCATCCAATTTGATCTTCATAAGGATCTGATCGAAAAAGTTGATGTTATGATTCTGTAAGACTAAAAACATTGCCACCCACCTCCTTTGGAAGGACTATGTTTTCCACCTAATACAGATCGAAGATTTTTCTCTCTCAGTCTCTCGTTTTATTTTCCTAAAGTAAAGCACAATTTGTATCTGCTCTTTCATCCGTAAACATAGAGTAACCAATATATTGAATGAAAATGTTCTCTTATAGGTAATCAACCAGGACTTAAAGACCTTCACCCATAAACGAGATGGAAGATTCATCTTTCACTGCATGTGCGTGTGCTTATGCATGTGTGTGCGTTCGCATATAGTTGTCTTTCGAGAGTTAGCTGATCGCTTCATAAAAGGAGCTGTTTGTGTTTCGATTGTTTCAGAAGGGACTGAGATAAATGTACAGGCAACCAATGATGGTCTTTTTCGCATGTCAGGTGACAAAGGTTTTTCCTTCTCTGTCAAGCACCACCAATGTCATGAGATGCTTAAAAAAAAACAAACAAGTTTGTCTCGTCATGCAGCGTGTTTTTAAAACGAGAGACGGAGGAACAGAGAATGAAGATGTCATGGCGCGAATAATGAGATGGCGGGTTTAGGGGAGCATACTCTGGATGGAGAGAGGGAGAGATAATTCTCACAGATAAGGATGGAGGAAAGAAAGAAAGAACGAAAGAAACGAAAGAAAAGAAAGAAACAAAAGAAGATGAGGAGAAAGTCATTCGCGAAACAAAGAGCTCTGGCCAAGCAGCATGATTTGCCTTTTCATCAGGACGCAATGTTAAAAACAAATAATGCTCTTCCTCAAATAAAATATGTATGCGTGCGTGAGCGGAAACAAAGAAAGCGCTGTAAAGGGTGCGTGCACAGCCGCTGATGTAGGGATGCAAATGTCCATTTGATTGGCAACAATTAGATGTGCACGGACAGCTTCGCGCAAAACTGAACTGTTCCTGAAATAGTTTGGAACTGAGGCCGCAAAATCGTATGGGGCGCCAAGAGGGGAACGGGTATAAAGCTCATGGTATATAAAGAATTGCATTCTATAACTAAAGAATAGCATTCTATAGTTATAGCATTAATTCTGTAACTAAAGAATGAATTCTATAACTATACCATTGTAATTCTATAAAGACAGTTTATTCTTTCCATACTATGAGCTGAAAATGATATACAATTCATTCTATATATCCACACACAATTGAAGGCTGCAGTTCTAGAATGGATTCAATAATATGCCATGCCAATTCTTTAGCTAAACAATCAATACGAGGCCCATCAACGTTTATTTAAAGAATATGTATATGTTAACAACACAAATAGCTGCTACACATTGACAGATTCATGATAATCCCTCAAACTCTGCTTTTGTATATGGCTAGTTATTGTTGTGACTTATTGGGTATGAAGGTGTTTTGCGGCCCTCGTCTGCTAACGATCAGGTAACGGCCATCACCCCGTGCAGCACAAGGTGCGACTGAGACCGCTGCTGGAGTGGCCGGCTAGCGAGTTTGCAATTCCCACCGACATGGGGCAAGAATGCGCGGCGCATCATGTGCGTGTCGGTTGCTGACCACAGCAACAGATAATTACAGGTCAAACTATGACCTCTACACACCGTCACTTTTTATAGTTACAATAGGGAGACCAATCCGTGGTTATCGGTATCTAAGTGGTAAAGACGTGGCTTTTTCAGTTCAAAGTCGCAGGTTCAATACGCATATTAACAATTCGTTTTGTAGGGGGATTGGGGTCAGGGGTAGGGATATGGTTTGATGTTAGATTGGACTTCTGTTTTCATGTGTAAATTTAGTCAGAAGTCTGCAAGCATAAGTTAACTGGGATGACAGGTGGTCTGCGTGCCCCAAGTCAGTAGAAATTTCACACTCGCGGCCGGCTAGCGGGTTAGCAGGCGACGGGCGGCAAAAACCTAACTACAATTTTAAAAAACCACAATAATTAACATTTACAAAAGCATATTTTGAGTGATTACTATGAATATGTCAATGTGTAGTTGATATTTGTGTGGTTAACATTACATATTCTTTAAACGAACCTTCACGGGCAGTATGTGCGTAGTATCCGTGTAGGTGAATACACCATGAGGGGCCCTTGAGGGTCGCTTGGCACCGAAATAAATCGCTGGCCTCGTTTTCGTTGTTTAGTTAAAGAATTGGTATGGTATAATATAGTTAAATAATTAATTGTAGTTATAGAATTAATTCTATGGTTAAAGCCTAACTCTGTAGTTATAGAATGCAATTCTTTATATACCATTAGCGTTATACCCATTCTCCTCTTAGCGTTCCATAAAAACGTACCTTATAATGGCAGCCGTGAAGCCCACATTTAGAGTCTGAATTGATGGGGGAGGGGGGTAAGCTCGTGAATGAGTGATCTTAATACCACAAGAACTGAGGCATAGCCTGAGTTACAGTTTTAGAGAAATAACAACTATTCAACGATGTTTGCTCAGATCCTCTTACAAAACAGTGACACTATTTCAGAGAATAGTTTTTTCAGCGTGGTTGGGGGTGGGTGTAAATGAATAGCTGTTGACAATCAAGAAGCTGTTGCTTTCCGTTGTCACTGCTGTTGCTCTAGCATTCTGTGTAAGAGACGAGAATCGAGAATTTAGGAATTTGCCAAATCTTAAATCTATAGCCACAAACATCTCAGAATCTAAAAATAGCCACATTCCGCTTCGTAAGTACAGGTATACCGAGGAGCGAATAGAAAATTTCCCTACGACTAGAGTACGCCGGTACTGGGAACTGAGTTGCCACACCGTGTGTTAAAGAACAACCTGACTACACTTTTTCCATTGGACTACTTTAGTTAAGTGCAAGATGGCACATCCCACCATCTAAGCAAATATTCCTTTCTTTTCTGATCGCGACGCGAGATTGTAAGCCTGCAGCTATCGACAGATACAGAGATATGCCAAAACTATGATGTCATAGTGGTACGTGGTCACGTTTCAGTTGCGGATAGTGGCTGAACTGAGAGGATACATTAAATGTTTGAATCTACTTGCTTACGCTGTTATACATGATTAGAACTAAATATTTCTGTATGCTTGGAATATATCTCATAGCTTGACGGATGCAATTTAACCTCTCCGACATAGGGATTACTTGCTCAACCTTTGGGAGCCCGTATCGTATCGTAAGAAGTTTTTTTTGGGGGGGGATGAGTGAGGGTGGGGGGTATGGGCACTGCTCAGGTTGGGCTTTAAGGTTCGCGGAAAGCACTGCACGACTGAGGACGCCCCCTAGCGCCGTCGCACGGTGTCGCGGCAGCGAGCGAGACACAAAGGACAGCACAGTAGAGGTATCGCTAGCACCAAATCTCGAAAGCGCGTCTGTCAATGCAGCACCGACGCCACGAGCGGGAACAACGACAACATGGGAAAAAGAAAGCTGGCGCTGCTGTTGTTGAAGGCCCACCCGCCTAATTGGGCGCCCCGCCTCCCATCCCCTTTTCCCCCCACAGGCACACGGAGATGAGTGCTTGACCGGCAGAGAAAACTGCTGAGAATTTGTTCTGGACTGATACTGCTCAAAAGAATTGAAGGACCACTACAAACTGCACCCGCTACGTGGTCAAAAAAAATCAACCAATACAACCAGTTACATTAAAGCCGGAGCGCACCTCACTCATTGTAACGACCAACAACAGATTTTCATTGCAACAGCAAGATTCTCTGCCATGAAGGACACATCCCACGTACACAAAAGTCATGCATAGCATGCGCAGCACACAATAATAAATCTGAAAAACGTGCGTGCACTCCATTGGCCTGCACACAAGCACGGCACTGTTGTTTCATGGACTGAGCCAATGTCCCCAGAATCATTTGCGGGATCGCCTGCCACTCCTGCGGAAACAAAACGAGCAGCTGGTTATATTAATTAACCAGCACATCCCACAGGTGATCGATCGGGTTAAGGGTCGTTTAATTAGCTCGCCGGTCCATGCCAGTCACTTGCTGCTGCAGGAAGTTAGTGACGATCCAAGCCAAGTGTGGTCTTCACTGACATCCTGGAGAATGGCTCCTGGTGCCATTGCCTGCAGCCCTGGCAGTAGAAAGTGCTACAGAATGTCATCCTGAACATGCCAGTGAGGCTGCCTTGCACACTGTGCGGGAGTGTTCTGTAGGTCACGGCCATTCTTCCCCAAACCATGATGGACCCACCACCAAACACTTCGCGCTCCCTCACAGCGGCATCAGGATGACGCTCACCCTGTCGCCTCCAAATGCGGATTCCGATCCAAAAGGATCTATCAAAGCGGGACTCGTCTTTACAGAAAACTCTGGCCCACTGCTGACGTGTCCAAGCCAATGACGTCGGGCCGAGGTCAGCCGAACACCGCGGTGACCTGGCGTCAGGACAGGTCGCACTGAAGGACGCGAAATGTTTTCCCCAAAAGAGTTCACGGGGCGCATGTGCAGACCTACCAAGATGGTGCGCATGGGCATGTCGGTTGTTAACCACAACAATAGATGGTTATAGGTCAAGCCATGACCTCAACCCAGCGTCATTTCTTATAGTTACAGTGAAGAGGCCGATCTGTGTGACCGAAAGCCGAGAGGTAAAGACATTGGCTTTCGCGTCCTATGACCGCCATCTTGGCAGCCTTTTGTCTGCCAAATTGGTCACCATTTTGACCGCCAATTCGTGGCTTGTTGTCAGCGTTGTCTCCTCTTCTCTACTCACACCAGATAATGCTTTGGTAACTTGATAACTGTAACTTTTCTGTGCTTATATCAATTGCGAACTGTGTTGTTCTTACATGTTAATTTGTGATCGCTCCTTTAAAATGGGTCAAACGCCTTTTCAGTAAAAGAGTTCTCTATTCACAGCAGATAAGTTTTTATATATAATTCTCTCCCTGTATTTTGGTTTGTGTTTGTGTTTTGTATTTTGAGGGGTTTTTTTGGCATTTGTTGACTGTGTCCGTTTTCTCCTAACTTGGTACAGATAAAAATCTGTTATTCTGACTGTTTTCACTCCAAGTAGCAGTCATTTGTTTTGATATACGTTCTTATCTCCTGTCCATACGTAAAGGTGCAGCCCTTGGCTGGCTTGCATGAGTATTCAATCTCCACTTCCAGTCATAAGAGCAGTCGTGAGGCCCATTCGCCCGGTGTAGTTTATGTACAACTTTGCAAATGAACAGGAGATAAGAACGTTCATGCAAGCCAGCCTTGGGCTGTGCTGCACAAGTCTTTATATCTTCTGTTCATTTCTAAAGATGCCCGTAAAAAGACAAGGCGAACGGGCCTCACGTCCAGTTTTAGGATCGGAAGGATCGACATCTCCAATTCCGGTCAAAAAAGCAATCGTAATTTCATTGGCCATGTGTATTTTACGTACACATGTATCATAAACAGGAGATAAGAACGCTTATGTCCAAGTTTCTAACCCGTTTGTAGCCTCGCCGTGAAAAGAACAGTGAGATATACTCTAGCTCAGTTTTTGATAAAACCAATGTACTACCATTTCACAAGGTTTAGCCATACTCTACTGTGCCCCTACGATCAGCTTATAACGAGAGGTGCCCCTTGTGGACACGCAGGATCACGTCTTTTGGTAAGAAGTATTTCCTTATCAGGAAGTCATAAGACGTACATAACCTTCTTTCTTCCCAGCTCATATTTTCTATTTTCCTCTCAAATCGCGATTGCCACACGATTGTTACAGACATTTCTCCTCCCGTCGCTCACAGTCAAAACTATAGACAGCAACGTGTCGTCCGCTGTCAGCACCTTGAGGTTCGTTCGTACCGTGTGCCCGAAGCACGACACGCATAATTGGGTTTTAAGTTTCAGGTTCGGCTCCCCACCAGCGCTCTTTTCTGTGCACAGCTTTACCGTACGCAGAAGAGAATGAGAGGTAACAAAAAAACTGTGGGGTGGGGGGAGGAAGGTGGGAAAGGGTGACACAAGGACTGAGGTTTGAGGGTGGAGAGACAGACAAACATTGTCGCGCCTTAAGTTCCGTGTGCACCAATTGGCCGTAATTCTAGCCTCATGTCCACAGTTAGACACGCGGCACATGTGCAGACTCACATGTGACTTTGCATTTCACTCGCTCCGTTCTGGCGGGGTCCCTGTTTCACGGCAGGTTAGGAAGAAGCGGTTAAGATGGCGTGGTAGTCGGAGCTATGGTGGTGCAGTTGGTGGTGGTGAAAGTGTGGTGGTGGTGATGGTGGTGGTGGTGATGGCGGCGGTGGTGGCGGCGGTGGTGGTGGCGGCGGCGGCGGCGGCGGCGGTGGTGGTGGTGGTGGTGGTGGTGGTGGTGGTGGGATTACTTCCAGGCGATCAGACGGAGCTGGGAACTGCACCAGGAGGAGGAGGAGGCGGAGAAAGCGGACGTGGAGGAGGACGACGTGTAGTTGTGGGTGTGACGGTGTATCAGATGAGTCACAATCAGCGCATGCGCAGACCGTGCGTGGGTCTAAGCAGGTTGGCCAAGCGTGCCGTCACGTCCGACTGAAGGGGAAGGTGGTTATGAGGACAGAAGATTCCATCCCCCACCTCCATCCCTCGACACGCGCACGCGTGCACGCAAAACGAAGCAGAAAGACAGACTTACAGTAAGGTAAACCGACGGGCAGACGGTGGGACTCAGGTAAAGATAAGGTCGGACTCAGGTAAAGATAAGGTCGGACTCAGGTAAAGATAAGGTCGGACTCAGGTAAAGATAAGGTCGGACTCAGGTAAAGATAAGGAGACAAGCGAAGATAACCAAAGAAAAAGTCTCACCTACAGATTGTAAAATTCAGCTTAATTTTTCCTATTTTACACCTACATTTTTTTTAATTATTTTTTTTATTTTATGAAGAAGTGCCATTAAATCAAATATTTTGTATCAGTGGCGACACAAGGAGCTGAAAGCTCATGAGTGGTCTCCATGTCAATCAAAATAAACAAAACAAGCAAAACAAATGGCGGGTAGTACATTTCGCTGACTGAACTGATGATTCTCCCGTCCTTATTCTAAATCTGTACACATTAAATAGTGTTATAACTCATCAGTAATTGGAGGGTTTCAGTGCAACCTATTTTTGTCTAAACAGGTTTTGAGACAGACTTTTAATATTTGCATAATCATTAACACAGAATGCGACCAAAAACAAGAGCAAACTCTTGAGAAAAGGAACAAAAAACCCAAGAAAATTCCATAAAGTAGGGAAGGGGTGTTGCTGAGACAGTAGAGGGGGTGGGATGACCCTTAAGGGGGTGATTTCTGACTGCTCCTAAGTACCCGAAGCTCTTTATATTGGGTGTATGGACACGCCAAGGCCCACCCCCAAAGCCTCGGTCTATTATGAGTATGCGACTGGAGACAAGCCCGAAGCAGGCAGCACCCGGCTCTCAGGACCAAAGCACACACAGCCGGGTGCGGACGGAAAGCGTTCTGGCCGATTAGCGCGTACCCCGGGTACCGACCTTCCCTCTCGAAGATCCACCTCCTGCTTGTCCCTTAAGCCTTACCTCCCCTTTCGGTGCGACGTACAGGGTCTTGGGCCGGCCTTTGAAGGCGTCTAGGATTTCCGGGACTTGTTAAAGTTCTATTGTACTTACATTATCAAAAGAAAAGCCCTAAATGGTGATAAACAGCACGCATTGAGCGACGGCGCAGGTTAAGGTCTGGTTAAACCGGGATTAACACGATGTTCGCAAATATGAGAGAGTCCGAAAGATGGGCTACAACGCATACCGTGCAACGTGCGAAAGGAGCCGACAGAGGCAGAGAGCAGACACACGAGGCCGACTGAGCGCGCCTGCAGGAGTGGATTTCTTACAGACAGGAATTAAAATCCCTGCACGCGTCATTCGACACCCAGCCATTTCGTACTCGAACCGTCATCGAGTTTCAGTATCCTCCACGGGTTTTAGTGCATACGACGTGGATTAGGTGTCCCCCCAAAATGTATACACGTCTTTTCTTTTCTCTCGTTTATACGGCATTTTCTTCTTGTCGAGGGGGCGTATAGAAACTGTTACAACGCAGTTAAAAGTTTGTATGATCGCGTTTCCTTGTATGAAAAGGGTAGGGAAGTGTGTGTCTAGCGTGCGTGCGCGAGTGTTCATGCATGCGTTCACTTTCTACTCCGTTATTAGTATAAACTTAAGGACCTGATAAAGGCGAGTTTTTTCCGACGTTCACAATATTTAACTCTTCCAGAAGTCAAGTTCTCACAAATGCGCTAACAACTTAATAAAAATGATTAGGTTCTAGTCATTTTTGTGATAGATCTGGGCACAAGTAATTACACATATTCTAATAAATTAGTCGCACTTAATGCTGATCAAGATGTAAAATGTAGCAGTAGCCTAAATAATGAAATAAAATGGCGACATAAAATTTAAGAATTATCTATGTTTTAATTTTGTTCCCTCTCGTTTGGAGAGCTTCATCCTTACATGTTCTTGAACGATAAAATGTGTTAATAGCTTCGTTGTGTGTCTATACCTTATTTCTCTTTCATAAATGTCGATGACAAGATGTTGAAAATAGATGTGAGCAGCGAATAGCGTGGATTTTGCACTGAAGAAGAGACAAAATTCTACCATTAAATATGAAGTGGAAAAGTTCTACCACTAGAGGAGAGAAAACGAATAACTGTTGTTGCCGACTGAGGGGTGGGGAGACTGGCCTGTGCTCAAAGGGATCTCGAGAGACGACAAAGATTGCGATGCCCGTGCGACGCGCGTCCGACGTCATCGAGTCGGCATCATTCGGCAGCCACGACACGGCCGCACGTGAGTCGCCGCCAAACAGACTGCTGCAGCCGCTACACACGGGCTTGGCGCGGTGGCGCGGCGGTATCGCAAACACTGTGTTCGGCGCTAAACTGTTCTGTCCACAGTGGGATAACTGGAGTATAGGACTGGACTACTTGACTTCAAAGCCGACACTTTTTGGCCTCTTGTCTTTCTTCTGTCCGCCGTCAACAGTATCAGTGACTGGGTGTCTGCCTTTGCCCTGTTTGTTCAAGACATCACAACGGACTGTCTTCCCCGGTGTCCTCTTTCCTGCATATGAGTGTGTATCAGAGGACTGCAAATTTCATATTAATATTAAAAATAGGATTTAAAATTAACCTTTTTCGTATTTCTACTCTGTTTCTTCTGATTACACTTTCTCCCCCCACCCCCATCCCCGTAGCCACTGTCTTCACCCCCACCCCAGGCTTACCACAGCCCGAGACCTTCAGCCACAAAGAGATTCCCTCGTCCAGTGTCAGCTGCTGAGTCCAGCTGTTTGTAAGTCTTTCCCATGAATGTTTTTAAAGACGAAAGAATAAACAGTCAAAGTTGACAAACATATTGGAGACGGTTCACCCAATAGCAAGAAACAACCTCAATAAAACAATTTTTATAAACTATTATCTCCTCTTTATGTTATTGTGTGTGCGTGTATGCCTGGGTGCGCGCGCGCCTGTGTGTGTATCTGTGTGGGGTATCTCTGTGTGTATGTGTATGTGTATGTGTTTGTGTGTGTGTGTGTGTGTGTGTGTTTGTGTGTTTGTGTGTTTGTGAGAGAGAGAGAGAGACGCGTCACTTGTGTAATTTTGGCCTCTTGGCATCTTAGATGGTACGAACGAGATCTGCTTTCTAGTCGAACAATCCTTGTTAAAACTCGCCCCCGGCACCACAGAGCTGCACAGCTTTAATCCAAGACTCAGTTGTGTCAAAGACCACGTAACTAAATACTCTGGCATGCCGCCTTGCGTTGACAGAGGGTCTGAAATTTATAGGGATGGGAGGTTGTGGGGGGGGGGCAGATTCAGGCAACATCTCCTACCATGCCTGAACCTCCGATCAAAAAAAGCAGAGCTCGGGGCGCTTGCAGAACGCACTTGAAAAACGGACTTTGCGTATTTGATGTTATTTGGTGGAAAACCTGCCTCTGGGCAAAGCAGACAAACGCTGGGATTTATCGGCAAGGCATCAGAACGACCAGGACGATTTCGCGACATCCACAGTCTTACGCACGAACGTAAGAATAAAATCATAAACAAAAACCAGGACTGAGCTGCTAAAGCGATGGGTGCAGCGCGGGCAAAGCTCAGGTGAAACGCCACAACGTAGCTGCAGGCGGTGCCAGAGCAGGGGTGGCGCACTGCCGTAAGCCCTGCAAGCTGATTGCTCCAGTGCCCAGGGCGGGGAGGGGCCGGTTGGCGCGCGAGCGTTAAGCGCCATCTAAAGAGATGGACCGAGTCTGTCCGGCTAGAGCCGCGCGTGCGCTCGCGAGCGGCTGCCATCCATGCACTGCACGCGCCACGAGTGCTCGGAAAAACCGGATGGATCGGAGTTGCTGGACTCTTGAGGCGATTAGCTGGCCGGCATAAGCTCAGGAACGCCATAGCTCTGCGTCATAGCACGCGAGGGCTGATGGGGAAGTCACGTGGTATGGTTTTTTTTCCGGCTGCTTTTTTCTGAAGCTTAGCCGTTTCACAATTCTTTCATAAGAAAAAATACCCCGTATCTATCGTTACGTCGAAAGAAAACAGTTATACTTTAATATTACCCAATACTGCTTTTTTCCGGAAGTGACGAAGCGTGACCTGGTTTATCCTAGTTCTTTGTGTGTGCGCGTATGTGTTTGATGTTTGTAACATGCATCCACGCTGAACGGGTGGGTAAATTAATACTAACGAAGTGCAGACGTAGGCACTGCATGCCTACAACCAAAATATTGGAAAGTCGCCAAGTTGGCACGACGCGGTTTTTTTTTTATCTCTTTCGGCTGGTGAAGTGACCAGACGCGCATTTTACTGACAGACGAACTTTTTTATAGTATCTGCTTTTTGTAGCACATGTACAAGCCGTAAGCTTAAAATATCTGTATTTTGTATTTGGTGTTTGGTTTACAAGTTTCATACCACAGTGTCCCGTTTGATATATACAGTT
Organism: Lanistes nyassanus; assembly: GCA_004794575.1. Classification (NCBI taxonomy): domain Eukaryota; kingdom Metazoa; phylum Mollusca; class Gastropoda; order Architaenioglossa; family Ampullariidae; genus Lanistes; species Lanistes nyassanus. The sequence continues at coordinate 182,118 of SMGT01001903.1, read as the reverse complement.
ATACCGCGTCGCTCTCAGATCTGCGTCCTAGTACCCAAAGCTTCCCTCTACCGTCCTGCTCCGGCCACCCACCCACCCACACAGACCTAACGGCGGGTATCGGTTTCTGCTTCAGTCTGAACAAGTCTGACAACACTAAAATCTCAAAATGACGGTGCAGATTTCAAGACGACACTGAAATAATTGCGTCTTCTGTTTGTAGTGGTTTCTAGAGGATTTAGAGAGCTGACAGATCAAAACATGAAGTGCACTTCACATTCCCATGAGCTCATGGCACCGAAGTTTCCTTTTTTGGCCATTTCTCCTGAGTACCAGCAGTTTTTGTGTCCCCTCCCGAGTTCCCCGCCGAGTTCTTCGATGTAAACATCGCACGTCGTCCCACATCGCCTCAAATCCACTTGCCTGACAATCAGGAAAGAGACTCGAGAGACACTTCAGGTAACTGCTAGGACTACCGTCGCCCCACTGCCCGCCAAAGATGTCTGCCGTCAGTTGACTGCGAGTCATACGAGAAACATTCTTAAGGGGGGAAAAAAGCTCTCCCCGACTAAGCTTTTTTTTAACATGCTGCAATGTAAAGTTTGATCAATGCGTGGACTACATTTTTTCCGCTCTTAAGCCTCCGGCTACCTCACAAGTCTAATTCCCGAAGCCTTCCGTGCATGGCGGTAACAGGCGGAAGGCATCGGAGTCCAAAGAAGAACGTTTTAAGGAGGCTTAATGCTGCGAATGCTACGCAAATAACATTATGGCCAGACATGCTCCGAGTTTTTGCATAATAAGACCGGGTGCGGACAGGTGTCGCACCAGGCACACGGACGCAGCAGATGCCATAGTCACCGTGTATAAAAAATGTCGCGCGTCAGCCGGCTAGCCACGTGCGTACCGTTCTTACCCGTCATGCATCAGACAGGTGCTTCAACGCGCTGCAAAGCTGAGGCAACAGTGCGCAAACAGGAGCTTGTCAACTGCTATCACGTCAGTATGAAATGTTTCCTCGCTCTTAACAGAATTTATGGCATTGATAGAATAGAAGTAAGCAGGGCAATCTGCTCGAATTGAGTTATTTTATTTCGTAGTAAACATATCTTTTGATCAGTTACCCGTAAAACACAGGCCGCAGCCAGTGTCCGACGAATGCCCGCTATGACTGCTAGAAGTACTGGGAGGGAATTAAGCGCGTTCCAACTCCAAACAGTAAGACACGAGACGCTGCGCATTGTGTGTCGTGCAGCTAGACGCGGACATCAAGCTAGTTTGACAGACAGGAGGTAAGGCTAGGTGGTGACCTCAAAGCTCCAGCCTCGGACGTCATCAACTCGCCTTCCTCTCGCTCCTCCCTGTCAATCTCCCCACGCTGGGCGGCCAGACACGATGTTTCGGTAAACAAACATGGAGGTTGACAGCAGGTGTCCCCCATATCCCCCCACCCCATTCCCTTCACCAAGCGTCCCTGACTGCTGCAGCAACCCAGCCTCCTGTCTCCACCCCACCCACCTCAGCGCTTCCACCCTGAGCTCATGTTTCGGGTAGGCAGTTGACTTTACTGCCAGAAGCGTGTAGAGGCCTGTTTTGACAACTTGCTGCCAGCGGTGCCACCGGGTGCAAAACGGGTGGCCGGGTGCGCAAGGACAGCAGAGGGTGAGGGTGTCTGGTCCTGACGCGGGCAGATCAGGCTACCCATGGCCGCGGGCTCTGAGAACCCGCCGAGAGATGTACACCCCTAATTAGGCTGCGACAGCCATCCCCCCCCTCGTATACCTCATTGTAACGGTCTACCCCGGGTGAACGCAGTCCTCTTTGCGTGGGAGGGTGGGTCGGGGGTTCAGGTCGGGTGGTGGTGGGTTAGAACATCCGCGGACGACGGAGGCTCGTTACGATGCTGTTGCTGTCCACTGACTGCGCCAGCAGTGTGGTGTCAGATAACCACTCGGACATACTCTGTGTCTCTCACCTGGCTTAATTGTTTGTTATCTTAAAAGATACACGTTTTTATAAATGAATAGTACAGGAACCACTAATGGGGCGTCTCTCCTTCATAACCATGTACTACTTTCTAAAAGTTTAGCATATAATTCACTCCCTCCTTCTGTTTACCTCGTTCGTTCGTTCGTTCGTTCGTTCGTTCGTTCGTTCGTTCGTTCGTTCGTTCGTTCGTTCGTTCGTTCGTTCGTTCGTTCGTTCGTTCGTTCGTTCTAAAGAAAAAATTGATCTTTTTGGTGTAGAAATTTTGATGTTCTGTTCTTTAACTGTCCTGAAGAAAGGATACCGCCTCTGGACACTGACGTTGTGTCCACGCATGAGCTCGGCTCCATTTCATTGAATTTACTCTCTCGTATGAAAGCAGGCTTCAAACGCCCACATCTGTCACAGGGACACAGAAAAGTCACAACAACAACAGCAATAACAACAAAGGAGGCCCCCATCATAATATAGGAAATAGATTACCGGATTTTTCCAATGGCACGGTCAAAGGGCGAGCTAGAGACACGTCCTAATTAGGTGTTGACATACGTTGCAATGACGTCACCGTTTGGACTGCCTTTCTATTTGGGAATGAGGATCTTCCATTTAACGAACAGTTAAGAACATCCGCTCAAGTGGGGAACTGCACCACCTGCAGGTATGCAATTCAGGATACGCGAGTGTTTGATGGTGGATTAAACGCAGCTCTACTGGCAGTGGTGGTGTCCCTTTCTGTAGCTAACACATCGCTGACAATTATTCAAGTGTTCTTCCTTGCCATTGTTCTTTAAAATGTTAGGGGTGGCGGGGTGCGAGGGGTGAGGGAACCAGCTTTCTTGGCCACCATGACTGCATAGAGTTGTAGCAACCGCGCTCCGTTTGGCCAGCCAAACGCTCATCAGTGAGTTCAGAATAACACGGAGCCACACACAGCGAATTAAACACAAATCGCTAATGCAGCCCAATCCAGCAGTGAACGAAATCTAGGCTTAGAAAGAGATCTTGATCGAAAGCCGAGGAGCATAAAAAATCTCGTTTATCCCTGGCAGTCGCTTGTTTTGACAGAAATAGCCAAACGCAGATCTCCTGGTCCATCACTTCCCGGGCGACAGTTTGGGTTGTTATCGCCCTTGCTTTTCAATTGTAAAGGGCAGCAACTCACACGAACACACCGGCGCATGGTTGACCTCCCAGGTCTGTCGCTCGCTTGTCAGCCCGCGCCATCGGTCCGCGCCAACGTTGCGTGGCTCACGTCTCCAAGTTTTCCCTCCCGCTTGCGTTGTTTTTTCCAGACGTGTTTCAACATTGTCTGTTGCGCATGCCTGGCGAGCCGGGCTTCCCCCTCCTACAGCAATGGCAGAAGAAGTCAACTTTGTGTGATCGTTTCTATACGAGATTAGGCTCGGCTTGACAAGTTTACATCCAGACCATTAAGCACTCGAGACAGTCACACTGCAGGTAAGGTGGGGAAAAATGATCTAGAACCTGACAGGATTAAGAAATAAAACGCCCAAGATATCAGTAGCAGAATTTTTTTTAAATTAAAAAGTTTTTTTTTCAAACTGACGCTAGCTAGTGGCACTGTCTTGGTCGAGGAAACTATGCACATAAGGCACGTCTGAACCTGATAAGGATTTTAAATTTGTTGTAATTTTTAAGATGAGACTTGCCGAACAACCCATCACAAAGCTTTTATTTTATATGCTTGTATACACGTTGCTCAGAAAGGATAAGATGCGGTAACTATTAAATGCAAATAAATAAATAGTGTTAGGCAGGTCAAGACCAAGTTCATCCCCCTCCATCAAAGTCAAGGACGTGCAGAGCAAAAGTTTTTAACAGGCGAAGCGTCAGCAAGGAAAAGATCTTAGCAAAACAACCACTCTCTATCAGCGAGCATTCGTTGCGTCTGTATAGACTACGTACAGATCATATTTCGCTACATAGCATCACAGTAAAATTATTTCGTCATTCATTTATTTTCAAGAGCTCTCGTGATACAAATTTCGTAAGTGTGTTTAACGATTCTTCTGTCAAGTTTCAGGCAAAGAAGTCCTCAAGGTCTGGAAGATGTCCACAAGAACGACATGCCCTTCGGGGCCACAGGTCACATGATTTGTGAAGAATGTGCATGCGCAGTGAGCCTAGATACAGCCGTCCTTGGTGGTAGTGACCAGACGGCCGCTGCAGGTATGTATATGTAACAGGCCACACTTCGATTGGTTAGATAAGACATCGCCATGACAGACGGATTAGCTCTGACGTGCGAACAGCAGTGCTGCTAGTTGGGGACTCTTTTTTATTACTGTTTTAACATCTAGATCTATACTCCATACAATAACCTTGCCCTTGAACGACGATTTCCAAGTGACTGTCACGAGATGTGTATATAGACTTTTTTAAAAAAAACTTAGCCATGTTAGGATATAACATCCACATTTTTGTGATTAGCCTGCCTTTGGCCTAAATTATCAGCTGCTTCTAGAGCTGAAGAAGTGGACGGAACCTCAATAAAATGCTAGGGCTGAGAATTAATACATATCATATAAACAGAAAAATTTTAACAGTTTGCTATAGTTTGCTTTCTTATTGTTAATAATCCAGAGAATGTTTATAATAAACTGCTTATCCCTTTCAAATTGCGAAGCTTTGCATTACATTAGCCAACCGCACGCGCGTCAGCATGCTTCAAAACCTTGTTTTATGTTTTATGAAAAATAACTATTCTATGCGGATCCGGGAACGCTGCGAAAAGCCGTCTCAGTCTGTTTTGCGACTTGTGACCATTGCTCCTGAAAGTGCCGAGTGCCGCGTGCTTGATTAGACAGAACATGCACGTGCGTCCCATCCAGCGTCTGAACAGCTGCCCACGGGTGCTGGCACGTGCCAGTAGCAGTTAACAAACGCACGTGCAGTAAGCCCCTGCCGTTCTCGATCAGTTCCCGCGGTCAGAGGAAGGCGAGGTGCCAAATTGCAGTTTAACAGTGCAGTTGGCACGTGTCGGCAGACCAACCAGGCGGGTAAGGCCACGCCGGCCGACAAGCGTGCGACTATCAGCCGACATCAGAAGCGTGTGGGGCAACAGTTAGAAAAAGCTATCCCCCAAGGCATAGCGCCTCTAGAGTACAAGTGCACGACAGAACCATTGGGAGCGAGTTAAATGTGGCGAAATAAAGTGTAGATTAAAAGTTTCTGTTTTCTGTGACCTGGCAGATGAACATGTACTGACTGTTCCAGCCGTGATATCTAATCTATAAAGCCGAATGTGTTGGTGTGTATGTGGGTGTGTGTGTTTGTTATACAAATCTTCACTCCTGAACCGACCCACGCCACATTTGGCATTAGGGTTCCTTTTCACCCGCAGATGGTCATAGGCCATATTTCGACCCTTTACCTAGATGTATATATAAACCAAATAATAAATATGACTAGCTTTTTAACAAGTCGCTTGACGACAGTGAGATGGCAGGCAAGGGTAAGGGTTAGAGAAGGTGTAGGGGCTGGATGGGTTAGTAAAAGGATATGGTGGGAGGGTACAGAAGATCTATGGGTGCGCTGGTGAAGAAAAACCTTGCGCTCGCCGGGTCCCCTGGCTACCTATAAATAAATACCAGTTTCGTGGAGCGCACATAGGAAGATTTGGACCATACGGTGAGTACTTGCAGTCACTGTTGGCATTAACCTACTACCGAACGAAAATTCTCCAGGCACTTTAAAAAGTGCCCGTTCAAAACTGTTCAAACAAAACGATTTCTCTCCAGTCTTTAGTGCTAAATGGGTAACTATATTAGGGTGTTCTTTTGGGGTCTTTATCAAAGTGGTCTATACCTGACGTGTGGGTGTGCCGAAACGGGTTCGGAACCTACGACCCTCTGCATCGGTGTCAAGTATGCGACAGACAGACAGACAGACAGACAGACAGACAGACAGACAGACAGACAGACAGACAGACAGACAGACCGTGAACTATCACTTTGAAAGGGACGATGCGTTTTCTCTCTTTTTTTTAAATTGAACAATGAATGCCCTTTCCGAATTTTTTCTCTCCTTTCTCCCCCAGCGTTTGACACCTGCATTATGTAGCAGCGACCTGTTCATCCGACGAGAGTTTGGCCAGCCTTAGCGGGAGGGCTGCCGTAGCTAGCGAAACAATTGGTCAGCAAATTTGCTCTTATCATTGGCCATCTTAGCGCCAGCACGCCGCACCGCCAACCTCAGTTTGCCCTGGCCTCGCGAGATCTCGCCAGCGCGTGAATACGCGAGAAACAACCCTGACACGACCCGGCCTCCTTGCTGACACAGCAAGTCAGCTCTGCGCTGGCTTCTCAGAAGCGGCTGACACCGAGCGATAGAGAATGGTCAACAAGTGACGGGAAGCCAGCAGTTACGAGCAGCGGAAGTGCAGAGGGAGGCAAGAGGAGTTAGTGGGAGCTCACTGCTCCCTCCTTGCCGCTTCTTCCCTCCACCCAAAAAATAGTCATTTTCGCTGACTGCGCGAACATCTGCGTTTATGCAAAGAGGAACTGCGCAGTGTCTTTCGTTTCTCCTAAATATCATCAGCGACGTTACTAACAGCTATTTGCTGAAAGTAGTGACCGGCTGATGTCAAAATTTGATTGCAGTTTGGGAATACTTTCTGTTTTATAACTTTTTTGTTTTTTTAAATATATATATATATACGACTTCTACTAGAGTCCGGGGTGGCTCAGCAAAGTCTTGGTGACAATAAGAAGTCGACATGCAAGTTCCCTTTATAATTCATACGCACATGCGCGCGTGGGTCAGTTTGTAATTTCGCGCTCGCGAGTGAGAAAGTGAGAAAGAGGGATACAGATGTAGTCCTTGCCACACTCGGTCGGTCGGTCAAAGGTGGAGCGAGCAGAGAGAGTATTGCCACCCACGGCTGACCTCCCATGACGTGGCAAAACTACAGCTACGTGCGAGAACTTGTTGTACCACTGAGCAAACTGAACACTAAACTCTTCGCATGCGCCCAACAGTGAAAGCGAGGATGATAAACATGTTCACGCATAAAACAATTGCGCGCGTGCTTTCTTTGTCCAGCCGGTTCAGAACCAAAACGACATCCTTGTCCGGGCCGACTGCTGACATTACACACGACGTCAGACAGTTTCGTGACCATGGTGGGAGTCTCGCCAGGCCAGTCTTGGCCCTTCCTCCAGCCCCCTCCACCCCCACCTCCAGCAGACGGTTAGATGCACTACCGACAGAGTCCCGAGCCTGACCGTCAGACGACAGTCTTTCGGGGCGGATTACTACTCTAAATCCGCAGACATGACAGAGGTAGAGCGGACCTCAAGTGTAATCGCCGTGATGTTCCCCAGAATGTTAGCGGCGCGGCCGTGAGCTGTCTGTCAAACAGACCAGTCTGTCTGTTCACGCTCTCTGCTGGCTAATTCCCCTGTCTGTCTATGATTAGTACAGGCTAATTCCCCTGTCTGACTATGATTAGTACAGGCTAATTCTCCTGTCTGTCTATGATTAGTACAGGCTACTTCCCCTGTCTGTCTATGGTTTGTACAGGCCACTTCCCCTGTCTGTCTGTGATTAGTACAGGCTACTTCCCCTGTCTATGATTTGTACAGGGTACTTCCCCTGTCTGTCTATGGTTTGTACAGGCTACTTCCCCTGTCTATGGTTTGTACAGGCTACTTCCCCTGTCTATGGTTTGTACAGGGTCATTTGTCGTTGCTAATACTTGTGCAGACAGCTGGAGGAACACCAGTTTAGAGACGGCTGCACTCGTTAGTGTTCCTCGTTAATCAGGAATTTTAAGTGTATCTGAGGTTGTGAACTTTTTACACGTCCTGTCGTGGACTGTAGATCGTTTTGACTTTTTATAGTGGTAGTGGTATACACGTGACGAAAAGAATGAAGGAGACATAAAAGTGTCTTATATTTGCACGAAGTTCGTGACAAAGTATAAACAGAATCCAAACAAAGCGTGGTTGATACTAACACGTACAGATAAGGTACAATCACGACGACGACGACGACGACGACGATGATGATGACGATGATGATGATGATGATGATGATGATGATGATGATGATGATGATGATGATGATGATGATGATGAGTTAGCGAGAGATCAGGGGTCAAAACTCCTCTTTTCCATCAGCC
>SMGT01001903.1:158238-170040 GCA_004794575.1 Lanistes nyassanus | reverse complement strand
GGGGGCAGCAATAAGGACGGGAGATAGGCACCGCCCTCGTGATGCTGGGCTGGCTTGCATGAGGGTTCGTAGATGTTTTTCCGGTCATAAGAGTGGCCGTAAGGTCCATTCGCCCTGTGTTTTACGTCCACTGTTACGTTTGAACAGGGACTAAGAACAGTCATGCAAGCCAGCCCCGGCCAGCAGAAAAGTGCCGTTCTCAACCTTCCCCCCCCCGCCCCCGGGGCAGCTACAGCTACTAATTTTTAGGTCTTAGGTATGACTCGGCCGGGACGCGAACCGTCGATCTCCCGCCTCGGGAGCGGACACCTAAACCGTTCGACAACAGAGGGGGTCTCTAACCAACAAAGCGGGTGAAAGAAAGATCATGTGCGGCAGAAATCCAAGTGTACAAATAAGTCTTCAGAAAATAAGATGTTTAGAAGTTAGACACAGCTGAAAGATCAATCCACGTTTATGACACGAAAATTGAAAATTGAATAAGAAAAGCTTTTAGCTATAACTTTTAGACTAGCGATATATATTCTATATTCCTGTGAAATTAAAACTTTATGTTCTGTTTCATATCATCACTAACAGAAACTACACGCTTGCCATAATAACAGGTTCTCTCCAAGAACATATTAGAGGATTAACCAGGGGCACCAACTGTAGGATAACATTCTATTCAGCATCCCTTATGTCAGCTGCAGGTGTTTTGGATTGTCGGGTAGTTTCGTGGTGCGGATATTCATTGGAGTGTCGTGTACCGTGAGTTGTGGTAGTGGGCTGTTCCAATGGTCAGCACACTACATTTTTTAACAAGGGGCAACAAATATTGCAAACGCTCATACAATGTAATTTGCATATTAGGTTCATGAGAAAATTAAATGAAAGTGTTGTAGGAAATACGTTATCATTCTTGGTCTTTTTATAATAACGTCAGTTGTGATTGTCTGCATTTCCGTGCATTGATAAAAACAACAGACAATATAATGATGTATAGGCAAACACAGGCATACTAGAATATTTGCCTGCCTGCCTTTCTGTCTGTCTGCTTTTAAAAAGGCTAAGCATGAAGTTGTGTTTATGTACGTGCGTATGCGCGTGAAACAGGTACTCCTCGACCGGTTAAATAGCTCAGCCCTTTCGAGAGTCAGCATGAGCATAAGAATGTTAAACTAGTCAAGCATTAATAGCCTAGATATGATTACAGTTTTCTCAAAGCGTGCGCGTGCCCAGGTTTGTGTTGTGTAGACAACCCGCTTTGTAATTTTCAAACTCTCCCATTCCAACCCATTAAGTAATTTGTCAATAGACACCCCTACCCTAAACCTCACTCTCATCCCACCTTCACCCCCAGCCTCACAACACCTGCACTAATTACAAACTAGGAAAAAGTCATGTAAGTCTTTGTTAAAAGTCACACACTTAGCCTCAAGGGACGTCTATCTGGCAGTTTATCTCCAGTACAAGTTTATCCGTCCAGAAGACCAGCAATGAGCCTGGTGTGTTTATGTTTTGACAGTTAATCTCCTTCCAAGTATAAAGTATGTTCTCTTCATGACTGGTCACAGGGCCAATATTTTTCTCGTTCTGATACCCTCATGAGATAGCATTCACTGCCGTCCAGGAGTTAAACACCCAAGCAATCCTCCCCCCCCCACACACACCCCTCCGTGTCGCCTTCCCACACCTGTGTAGCGTGACCTTTTGGTGTGTAATGCGTCCGGTTATCATCGTACACATCAACTTCCAGACCAGCCAGCTTCCGCTGACACAGTGCACAGGTGTCACATCACATCACAACACATCACATTACCCATACCCCCATAACATTTCTTATTTCACGCGGGATTTCAGTTACCCAATCAAACGGATCAAAGATGTCCACTTCTAACGAGTCAGGAACTAGTTTTATGAGCGCTACGAGTAGTCATGCCACTTGCAGCAGGAGGCTCCCAAAGGGATGTCACACGGCAGAAAGGTATTTACAGGGATGAAGCTATCCAAAGTTTTGAAAAACTGATAAATTTTAAACAGGTTATATTCTGAAAGAAATCTCACTGAAAGCTCAGCACTACGCTTAAGCTTTGAGCTTGCCTTAAAATCCTTTTGTCTGCCTGAACAAATAATTAAATAAAAAAAACAAAAACAAAACGAGAGAGAGTGCGGGAAAGGTGGTGGTGGGTAATAGTTTTGCCTATAATGTGTTCACAAGAGCAACAAAAGGGGGTTAAGTTTTAATTAGTTTTGAACGGCATAGGACAATTAATCGAAATAGGGAACAAACTGTTTAAATATAAAAATGAAAGTTTTTAAGTTTAACTGGTGCAGATTTCGTAATTAGAGTGCTTAGAAGTAAGCGGTATGTAGTACCTGCGTGACTGTAGTATTGCTGTTCTACTTGGAGTCACCGAGCGCCTATTTGTTACATTTACAAAATATATGTATTGTGAAAACGTTAAAAATATCAGTATTTGTCAAAGCAAAAGGCAAATATGTGCGAGAACACGCTGTAAGTTGAAACGAAAGGTCGTCAAACATACCTCAGTGCGCATTGTACCGTATATGAACTGATATTTGCTTTGAAATGTGTAAATACCAAAATAAACATTAAATGCAGAAGCACAGTGAAAATAATTTTAATGCACGTATCTATACCCAGGATTTTTGTACGAGCATGCAGTGGTAATTCATGTGTAAACATGACTTTTTCCTGCTTTATTTTGCAAGATGTAAAAGAAAACCTCCACTTTTTTATCGCGTCTGAATAAGAAACATCCCCTGTATAAGCAGAAAAATGGTAATGCATGGTGCAAAAGAAGTGAATGGTTTTCTTGTCTGAAAGATCTGCACGGTAGATTACTAAGAAAATATGTACCTTTTCTATCTATCTCTCTCTATGCTAGTTCAGAGGTCGAGTTGTACTGCTATGAATTTGAGCAACAAATGTGTCTGCTCTGATAACAATGCAAACATTCCTTATCTTTCTTCTGTTCCTAACTTCTTTATTGTCGTTATAGCAGTCATGTTCCAGATTATTTTGATCATCTCAGATGCCATCTATGATGAGGAATCGACAGTATTTCTTCCTCATTTTTAAAAAAAATAAATTTAGTTGGACTTTAAATTTAAGAGGCTTATCGCCTGCCAACAGACTCTTGAGAACCCTGAGCTGGTTTCCCAAGACCACGTCAGCAATGAGATGTAAGTTGCAGCTATGCAATCATTGTATCGTTTGAAGACTATAGCACCCAAGCTTCGACATTTGTGCACAATAGGCGTTTGGCCCTTGCTACCAAAGTCCACCTTTGTTATTCTGGATTGGTGGAAAGGAGGTGCCTCTAAGATGGATTAGTGCCACAATTGCTCTTACACAGGCACAAACTGTCCGTTTACGCAAATGGGAAATACATGCATGCGCTCTTTGCCATCTGAAATGTACGTGCATAGCCCCTTTGCGTAAATGTCCATTTTCACGCTGCATTTATTAGGATTGATTTTCAAGAAAACGGAAGCAAATACGTGTAGCATGAAAGACATTGCGTTTTTCCCTGACAGCCTTGCAAGTCATGTTTCCCTGGGGAAGGGAAAAGAAGCAGAGAGAAGCCAGACATCATAGGTCCTCTGATCTGGGTGTGAAAAGCTCTGGTGTTTGGGGCCGTCTATACAGATAGATGGACGGAACCACGGAACTAATACTGCTTGGCACGAGCGCTCACATGGCTTTTGGCTTACGTAAAACTTCCCGAAATTCATGGTCACCCTCTGATTGTTTAAACTGATGTAAGGCCAAATAAGCACAGTGTCCATACGACCTAAAGTTATAACTGGTGAGAGAGAGAGAGAGATCTTAATGACTTTCTGGGCTAGGGATGTCATAATGATGGTGTTGACAATGGCTTTGACTTTGATGATTGGGGTACATTGTTCATCAATTAAAAGCAGATATTGTGCTTAGAGGTGTCTGCGATTGAAAATACAAACCAGCAACAGACCCCGGTGCCAAAAAAAACTGTCACAGAATATACATATTGCGGGACATAACAGTTCCACCTAAAAAAAACTGATGTACAATTAATACAGGATTAGTAGGAGTATTCAAAAATATGCGAAAAATATTTGCGACTGCATGTGGCCTGAAAACAACTTTGTGCGTTGGTTGTCAAGAACACTGGTTCCTACTGACCAACCATCAAAACAAAACAGTTAACAACCAGCATCCACAGCAATAAGATATTATGTTTTCTTGTTTTTTGATTTAAAATGGCTTACCGATTTCTGCGAACGCGTAAAAAGCTGCGTTAAGTATAAAGAAAGTGAAAAATGAAGTCTAATACAAGAGTGCTCGTTTTTATAGAATAAACATCTTTTACTTTTCTCGAGACCATGGTATAGATGTTCTAAGTATTAACATAACCCATAATGATTAGTCCATCGTAAATATTTTATTGCAGTATCACTTGACAGGTTTTCGTTGAAATGTGACGCGTGATGGGACAGAGTGCATGCAAAGTCACCAGTAGATCGAGAACAAAATGTAAACTTCGGCATTCCTGTAGGACTTGTCAAGATATCAACCTGAAAAAATGACAGCACATAACTCACCTTGCGGTGCAGCTTTGTGACGAAAATGAGTAGCTGTCCGAATGGTGGCTGACCCACTGACTACGCCTCGGGATGTGCAGGCGGCACTTGACGCGCGTCAGATGTAACTGGCTTGTCGTGTCGTTGTCGTGAAGCCACTTCAGGTTTCCGCCACCGAGTTGTGATGTCAGTGCGAACGGGGGTAAAAGACGATCGCACCGCTTGCTGATACTGCAGACCGGGGGGTGGAGGGGGAACTAGATATCCCACGCATGCGCGGAAGGCTCGCACGCGCTTGAGTGACAAGTTGGCTCGTCTCGTGGCGCGTCACCCCGCCTCGCGCGCCTGGCAGTTTCCGAACACCTTGTCGCTAGCCTGCCTATCAGGAGCGAGAGCGTGGGGCCGCTGCTCCGTGCAGTAGATCTGATGCAGAAGCAAAGAAAATGTAATGAAGATATTCGTGGTACAGGTGCAACTATGGCTGATGTTTGTGTCAGCTGTTTAGATTGACGTCATCATGCGGTAGGAATCGGAGCAGACATTAGCTGCCAGTTATTATGGAAGAGAGTTTTTCAATCTGTGTGTGTGTGTGGGGGGGGGGGGGGTCAATTTTTTAAAACACGGAAATTAATGAATTATAAATAGAGGAGGCGTCTTATGCACAATATTTCGGTCACATATCTGGGCAAACATGTTTTTAGTTTGCAAATGTTTTATTTTGACCTTTGGCGAGTGTTTGGTATCAAAAACACGGGTTTTTTTCTCCCGTTTTGCACACCAGCAGATCGCAGATAGCTGTAATGCATCATACAACATTGCGCTGTTTTCATGCGTTGCAGAGCCTCGCCACTCTGCAGCAAACGTTTGGAATGTTACAAAAGTGATGTGTTATTTGTGTATTCCAGAACTACACTGACATCTTTCCTGTCTTCTCACGTTAACTTGTTTCAAGCAACACCGTCCTTATGTTCACTTAGTTTGCGACCGGACGTTAAGAAGCGAAAACAAAGATTCCGAACCACCCTGCCTTCTGCTTTTATTTGTTAAAACAGAAATTAGTTTCAATAGCTTCTGCATCTTCCAATAAAGTAGACAATGTCCCTCTGCCTTCCTGTTTGCTAGTTTTGTAAATAATGTTCCTGTTGACTAATGTTTTGCAAAATCCAACTAATATCTACTTTACCCTGTCTGTACAGGTCATATCCTGAGATTTTTTTTTTGGGGGGGGGAGGGGATCTCTCCCAATCTGTCCACCCCCTGTCCCCCTTTCCTTCCCGTCCTCCCCTGCATGCCAGGAATGCCGCTGAGGCAGCTGCTAAGTGCTGCCAGCTCAGAAATAAACACAGCAATAATTGCTTCTGACCACAACCTTACGATCCTGTCCTCCAGAGCTCCGCACGACGTTTACGACCAAGTGCCTCGTGCTGACTCTCAGATGAACTTACTGGCCGAACAAACAGACAGCCTGCTGCCGGACGGAATCCGCACAATCTTCGGTCAGAGAAGACAATGATGGGGAGTCTTCTGCCATTACGTCTCTGTGCAGAGTCTATTTATCATCAGACGACGGCAGCTGCGGTGTCATGGGCAGTGGGCGCTGGCAGACAACGAAGTCAAAGTACAAACTTGGCGGAAGTGACGTGTGCCACGTCAACACGAGCACAAAAAAAAGGAGAAAGACAGAGACGATGGAAGAGTTGAGGAGGTGGACTGAGAAGCGGGACGTCCGCCAAGGGACAGCGTTGACACGAGGCGCTCCCAAACACGAGCAGACTTCGCCCAAGGTGTTCTTCAAACATGATGGCACAGTCCGGCGGGAAGCGAAGTTCTGGAAGCGAGGGTCAGGTCAAATTAGCTCGGGGCTGGAAAGGCAATGCTGGCGATTTGTGGATGCCTGTCCAGGATGATACAACAGCAGCGGCCGCTGGACACACGTGATAGGGGGTGTCCCAGGAAGGATACACTCCGAAGAGCGAAAGAGAAGAGTTGTCGCACACACGTGATAGGGGCGGTTCTCCCAGAAGAACACTCTCTGGTGAGCGAGGGAGAAGATTTGGCATTAGCACGTGGCAGCTGCTGTTGACGTGAATGTCTGTGCCCTGGCTAGTCAGTCAGTCAGTCAGTCAGTCAGTCAGTCAGTCAGTCAGTCAGATCTCAGTGCTGCTTGCAGCAACAATCGTACGTCTTTTATGAATGATCCGTCAGGACCGATAACTCTAATGAAGTGTTATTCTGGACCTCCAAAGGGAAGATCACTCTCGTACTCGGCAAATATACAGCGACCATTGTATCGATACTCGTTTTTCGTGTGAAAGTCGCCGGTGGTAAACACACAGGACAAAGACATGCTGGAGTTTATTTGGATGGTAAAATGTGTTTAAACACATGCCTTTATATGCTACTGATCTGTGAATTTTTTTTTTTTTGGAATTAAAACAGTGCAGCATTCAAGGTAGTTCTCTCAAAACCGGCGAAGTTTGTCTGAAAGCAGCACACAGCTGTATTATCTACTTCTCTTAAAAACAGTTATCTTCTCTTTGTCCAATCAGAAGAGTCACAACTGCGATTAACGCTGGACAAAAAATGTTTTAGTCAAAGTTTATATTTAACAACTTTTTTTCTTCAGTTGCTTTCTTATTTGTGTTGCTACTTGTAACCAAACATTTTTCGGGCAGAAGTTTTTAAAGGGAAGAATTTATTTTAATGTAGAATTTTTCCAGATTTGAGGAGATAGTGTGTGTAGCAGGATTTCAGCTTGAAAAGGAAAGAATTCTTTCACGATGGGGTTGAGTTAAGGTTAATTAGGAAAGACAATGGCAGCACAGCTGGAAATGGAATTAAAACACTGGGATCATAAAAAGCAGTCTGGCAGTCTGTACAAATGCCCAAACACCCCCCCCACACACACACACACACACTTTCAACTCAGCTGTCGGCAACACGAGCAGCGCAGAGCAGCACGCTCTTTCCTACCGGCTTTGTTAGCCATAAAAGCGGCCGCAAGGCTCTTCCGCCATAATTTTGTACTTTACGCGTGCGTGTGGATGTTTACGTATGGACATGAGATATGAACCCCGATGCGACCGGGCTCAGGATGGTGCGGTCTTTCAAAGGGATCAGTCAGCTCTGAATGACGATTGTCCATTCCTGAGCTGCTTCTGTGGTGCGAGGGAGGGGCAGGGGAGGATGGATAAGGCAGTACTAGTTGGGAGTTTGTGTGCAGTTCGTTTTCGTGGCAGCAGTCACCGTTTATCCAGCTAACAACTGCACGTTGACTCCCGCACATGGGCTTGTCA
Source organism: Lanistes nyassanus (assembly GCA_004794575.1). Classification (NCBI taxonomy): domain Eukaryota; kingdom Metazoa; phylum Mollusca; class Gastropoda; order Architaenioglossa; family Ampullariidae; genus Lanistes; species Lanistes nyassanus. The sequence continues at coordinate 162,175 of SMGT01001903.1, read as the reverse complement.
GCAGACTTGTTATGTTCCCCTCTTGTTGGTTGTGCGTGGAAATTCCTCACGAACCCAGGTTGTCCCAAAACCCACAAGAGTGTATAAGCCGTTGTAAGCATGAACTCGGTCTTCCAAGCCATTTTTAATAGTAAGTTTTCAAATATTTAAAGGTTAATATTACGTTCCAAGGGACGTTTAACGGCCTTCATGATAACGATGATGACAAAAAGGAATGAATTTTCAAAGAGTTCTTTCAATTTTCATAAACAAAAGGCAATTTAAAGACTAGAGTTTCATAGGAAAGAGAGAAAGCGAGAGATGCTGGAGGAAGGATACAGAAAGACAGCAAAGTTATTTTTCAAGTAAAGTAAATGTTTAAATTTTTTATTAATAAACAGCTTAGTCTTTCGATTTCGACGACAAAAGTATTTTCTCTCATTCTCCTCTTTCTTTCTTTCTTTCTTTCTTTCTTTCTTTCTTTCTTTCTTTCTTTCTTTCTTTCTTTCTTTCTTTCTTTCTTTCTTTCTTTCTTTCTTTCTTTCTTTCTTTCTTAGTGGCAGCCTGCCTGAAATAGCTTCCCGTATGATGAGGACACTTCCTGTTTCATGCGTTCAGCCTTAAAACTTTTTGGCAACACAATGCCGATCGAACACCAAAGAAAACCGAGGAAGATGCATTCCCTGCGTGTCTCAGAGTTGCTTTAGGCGGAGTATGCTTCTGGCGACTCTAAAGTCTTCAATCCCCTTTTGTTGGCAATCCTTGTGTCGATTGTGCTGGCCCTGCCTCGCACTTGTTGTGCAGATAATACGTAGCGGATTCGCCTCGCAAATGCTCGCCGCTGGCCTAACCGGGAGTGTTGGCGAGGCCCGCAGACAAACATGTCTTCCTGTCATACTGTTTGCTTTTTCTGTTGCCGCCATTATTCACTCTTTGCCTTTCCTCACCCCCGCCCCCATACCCAAGCGCCCAGCTTCAACCTGTCGACGAAGGGAAGGGGGAGAGGGGGGAAGTGGCATTGACCACAGGTACAATTTAACCAGGCCTTGGCGCCCGTCGACTCGCAGTCTTAAACTGTTAAGAGTTCGCGGCACCAAGATTTGCAAGAGAAATATTATTTCTTTGTCATGTCGGAAAGCTTTTCGGGCGGCCAGACGCCACGTAACGAGGAAGGAACTCAAGAAAACAATATCCCTCCCGTCGGGGGCTGATTGGCAGGGGCTGGAGGTGGGTGGAAATAAGAGGTGCAGCATTCAAGTTTGAAAAAAAATTGGGAAGACTTGTTTGGGGTTCTTTATTTTCAGTTTTGAAATCTAACAACCGTAAAAAGTACTTGGTCATTGTGTTAACACTGAATCTATTTCCGCAACATACTAGTTGTCATTTAAACTACCCTCTCTCTTCTTGTTTTTGTTGTTTGTCACAGATGCTCGTCACTTTTCCTCTTGTTCTCTCTTTTCCTTCTTGTCCTTTTCCCCGTTTCTCTCTCTCTTATCACCTCTCCGCCCCCACCCACCCCCACCGAGCTCTCAGCTAAGTCTGAAAGGTTTCCCCTCCTGACGGTGGGGTTTCCACTATATTCCCCTCTCTCTACAGCGCCCTCTGTGTCACGTGATCTACCTCCTCAGTGCCCCCCCCCAGTCGCAGTGTCACCAAACTCTTACCTTACTCATGTCTTGCTGACGCATCCCAGCCATACCTCTGCCTCTGATACCTCTTCCCATGCGACACCGGCCCATCCTCCCCCACCGACAGAATCCTGTCATCATCCGGGGATGACGATGCCTAGCGGAATTCGCTACAATTAACTTTTGGAAACCCCTCGCGGCCGTAACACCACTCAGCCTGCGTGCCATTCTAAGCCAAAAGAAACTGCAACTCATAAATTGCTGACAGTTGCAAAACTCTATAGTGCCTGAATAATCTGAGACCGCCGACTGCTTGCCGCTGATTCAGTCGTGCTCGGCCGACTGCATCCTGTCAACATCTTGGCACCTTACTTGTTGAAGTTTTGTTAACGCCACAGGGCACAGCATTGTTTCCTGGGTGAGAACTGCACCCAGCTTCATTTGCTTGTTTAAGCCAAACTACAATTCATGAATCACCTATTCCTAACAATCAACGCTGGCTGCACACACGCTAACTCCCATTTTGTTATATTGATTCCAAGACAGCTTCGTTCAGAGTAGACACTATTCTTCAAATCCCTTTAAGAATCGTGTTCAGTGGGTGGAAATAGAAAATTCCCACAATCCTCGCAAGCCAATTACAATTTCCCATCTTGTAATTAAAACATTTTGGTGGGGTTTCTTTGCCATAATTTGGATAGATCCAAAGCTTTAATTGTTGTTTAGAAACAGAACGTTCGCACTATTTAAAAAGAAGTTTTGCTAGGTGTTGTCCGTACAAAGTCTTCAGTATTTCCTACTGTCCTTGTGCGCCGGAACAGAAATAGAAATAATATACAGAATCTGTATGTTTATCATAGAACCAATCCGTTTACCACGCCTCTTTTTCATAAAAAATCTAGCTCCTCCACCATCGAACTCTAACGTTCCTTCCTTCTGAAAGTAATCTACCAAAACAAAAACTTCTTCCAGTTCCTCTTAAAATAAATCTTACTTTGTTTTAATCCCAAATCAGCTTCAACTGGAAAAATGCCAGCGTCAATCAGATCATCTTCAAGATGTTTAATGGAACGACAGAGAGATGCTGACATTCAGCATCAAAAAGATAAGGTGAAAAAAATCTGAAAGGTTGTGCTAAAAGCTTTCCTTTTTTTCTTTTTGACACTGTAGAAATGTGTCGAACACGCCACAAGCCGACGTCGGTATCACACGACAGCACCTCTTGGCTGTTTGGAGTTTGGTTCGTGAACATTCTTAACTGTCATTTACGTCAGTTACGTCATATATTAAGTTTTCTTTTTTGCTTTTCTGTTGTTGTTATTTTCAGATGTATTTGGAGCAGAGCAGGCAGCAATGCAGTCTGTGGTCAAAAGCGATAGAGGGAGTTGCATGCTGATGTACTTAAACAGTCGCAGCCATGTGTAAGGAAACTTCCTCAAAGAGCTTTAGTCTTTGATCTTGGTGTTTATCCTTCAACTATTCTGAACATAGTTACAGAAGGACATAATTCATCTATCCTGAACAGATCGAGGTACAGAAGGACATCCTTCAACTATCCTGAACACATGTGCAAGAGGAGAAACATTTCTTAGGTATTTAAGGAAAATACACACGTTAATTTCGTCTTTGGGCAAACACATTTTGAGTCAGTGGATATTGAAATTTGATTGTCTTCCCTTCCGAATCAAGTGCTTTGGGAGCAAAACATTACTTGAACGCCCAACTTTTAAAGTTCTAGTATACGTACGTTCAAGAAGGATGTGAAGAGGATTTGACCATCTTCTTTGTTTAAAAGCATTTCTACTGTTTGTGGCGCGGGCCGCCACCTATACATGCAGCCATGCCATAGCGGCAAACGCCGTGCTGTTGAAAAAAAAATCGCCCGTTGAAAACATCCCTCCCTTTAGCAAAGACTTCCCTCCCTTTTGTCTTGCACGCGCCGAGATAAGGGCAAATCGGATCCAGCGGCAGTGAATTTTGACCAAAACAATAGGAGAGGCCAGTGGAATTTTTTCCCCTAATCGTCTGGCTAATACGCTAACTTAATGGAATCGGGCCGCGGGATTCTTGGCGGGTGAGAGAGGCGAGCCTGGCAAGGCGTGCTTTGTGCCGCTTTGTTTTTCCTGATAATGTCAGACTGTTTGTGATAAAGTACGTGGCTAATCGCATTAGGGCACCTAACTGAGGCTTAGCGCGGGCCGTAGAGCCACAGAGAGAGGGGGATGGGAGGAGAGAGAGAGAGCATCTCAGATGAAGGAATCTAGGAGAACGGAGGAAAAAAATATGGGAGAACTCGACTAGGGGAAAGCAGTCTATTTCGTAGGGAGGTG
>SMGT01001903.1:137198-158216 GCA_004794575.1 Lanistes nyassanus | reverse complement strand
GGGGGGGGGGGGGGGGGGGGGGGGGGGGAGTCGGATGACAAAAAGAAAGGAAAAGAAAAACACAAAACAGAAAATACGAAAGAAAAAATGTTAGTTGGACTTACAGCTACACAGGCAGGCAGGCAGACGAAAAGAAACACAAAAAGACAGACGAAAAGACATAGAAGTTAGAAAGATGTCATTCCACTTCTAGACAACAAAGCTCTTTTTTTCTTAAAAGTCAAGGCATTTTGATGTTGCTTTTCGGTTTGCATGGCAGAAGTTCTGCCTTATGGTTATCACAGACCAGTCTCAAAAATCGAAATTGTCAGGCGACGCGACACAGCGTTCGATGCCTGCAGTTGTCGTAGGTCGGAATTGTGTATAGCTTGTGTCGCAGCCCCTGACCATGTTGACTGTTAACGCTTTTATCGCGTCGTCTGACGATCTTGACTTTTGATCCTTTTGTCGAGTCGCCTGACAAAATTTACTTTTGACGCTTTGACTACACTTAAGCTAGTGGCCGATGGCCATTAGAAAAACATCTACAAAAGACAACTCTAGGAAACAAAATAACAACAACAACAAAACTTTTGAGAACTGTTTTCGTCGGTTTGTGGCGCCATGTTCTCAAAGGAGTGTGTTGTCCGGCGTATACTTTCCAAATACTTTTAGCCTAAGCCTGGATTTCGGAATCGGATAATGCGCTCAGACAGTAAAGAACAGCAAGGAGACCCGCGGGACTTGCGGTGGTGCAGGCACCGGTGTTGGTCTGTGATTGGCCTAATTTATCACCCACACAAAGAGACCATCGCGCCTCAGCGAAAGGCATGGGAGGTGTTTGTGCTGCGCGCCTAACTCCCCAGTTAATAATATTACAGGATTAGCCTGATAATCGTGTCCGCACACGCGCTCAGCAAAGCGTCATTTATGAGCCAGTTCCATCGTAATCTCATTAGCATAACGTTAGCACCAGCATCGTGAGAGAAACTTTGAGACACAGAAACGGGAAAGGAGGAATATGTGAGTGAGCGAGTGACCGATTGAGCTTGTGAGGGAGGGTGGGTCGGTGGGTGGGTGGGAAGTGTATGAATCCGTTGTCATTTGAAATGACAATCCATAGAAACTTCGTATGACGTCATTGAGTCACTCCTGATGGCAGTGTACTTTTGTACATGACTGAACCCAAGCCAGTACACTGCGCCTTTTTTTTTCGATTTATCCAGCGTGCTTTTTAATTTCAGTAAAACCCCGGAAGGACGAAACTGTTCTATGATAAACCATATGTATGTATATAGTGTTCGCTGAGATGTCATGAAAAATTAGTCACTGCTCTTGTCATCTTGTCATCTGTAACTTTTAGAAAACCTTTTATGATGAGTGATTGAAATATTTTCTTTTCATTTAGTTGGGTAATGCTTCTCGGTTGTAAAATTGACTACATCGATAGCTAAAACTGAAATGTTAGTAAACAAATCCGGACATTATGGATGACTGCTGCCTTCCTTCCTTCTCTCGATCACGTCGTTTGAATGTGTTCACCTTGCACACGTGCAACCTGCGAGTTCGTCTGCCTAGTCATGCCACAAAATGGCGACTTGGCTATTATGCGCATCACATGACTCGCTTGTCTTGAAAACGTTGAAGTTCTGGCTGAAAAAAATTGTCTGAGGATCATTTGCTTCCTAGGGAATTTTTCTGCAGAAAACACGTTTCTCTCTTGATTTTTCATGAACGGTTTTCAAATTCTATTGTATTTTGTAGTATATCTTAAAATTATCAGTATGCCTTTGCCAAAACAAACAAGACGTGTTAAAGTGGAGTTTTCTTCTTTCCTTCTGTTAGTGGTGGGAGGGACGTGTCAGAAAATGCTGGAACCATTTCAAGATCGTCGCTGTTTTCCACCCCACAACTAAACAAGCTTTGGGTTCTTTCCTTTATAGCTTAAGGTCAGATGAGCGTCGCATTTAGTTGAATGTCACATGTCACTCCTAGGTAAGCCTCTTCACACCTGGTAGGTGGACGGTACGTCATAGCCAGGCTAATAGCTCGACCCCAACCTAGGCTGGCCAGAACTGGTTCGAACTAGAATAAGGTGGTTCCTGTGAACGCAAGGCGGGAGGGCACACGGTACTTAAGGAAGGGGAAGCGTGAGAGAAGGACACACTCAGAATCGGACTAGACACAGGAGAGGTTAATCTAGGAAGACCAAGAGAAGCGGACACGTGTAGACCCACGGACCTCTGCCCCTCGCCATCTCAGCCAGGACGCCGGAAGAGTAGCTCCAGTTCTCACGCTAAATACACTGGAAGTATTTCGCCGACACGTCTATACGTAACGGACGAGTAAGTGACTGCTGGATGCGCCTTATAAGTTAAGGACTGCTCTTGCCATAAACTTAGAGTCTGGGACTCGGGTTGATTTAAGATAAGTGGTTTTATTCTGGCCGAGACAGGAGACGTCATAAGCTAGAGGCCGAGCGTACGCCAAGAGGAGTTAGAGGGAAGTGCTGGTCATTGCGTTGTCACAACTTCGTGGTTCGGTCGTTGTACAGCTTTAGAGCTGTGTATTGCGGTAAAGCAGTTGTTTTAGTAGTGACAAGAGTATGTGCTCTGTTGTCGGTCACGTATTGTATCTGTGTAAAGAGCGGGATCATAGGCCATGTTGCAGTGTGATTTCCCCTCTGGCTTTAGTTTGATTATCTTCTTTGTCTGATTCCTCGTGGTATCACGTAATCAGGCAGCGTCTTCCTAGACACGAGCACGGTGATTCTCTGTAAATAATCTGTAGATATATGTGATGTTGTCGAGTCGGTTAGTGTATGAAATATATGTTGAATAACGGTTCGCTGCAGTTGTGTCTTTTACGAGGGTGGGGGCTCTTGAGCAAGAAGTGTTTTGCCTGTGTGAGACTGAGCGAACGTGTCAGAGTATGAGAATCTTTTCCCTCGTTAGATTTCTCTAGTTATTCACATTGTTTCATAGAAACCATTGACCTGAGGCAGTAAAGGTTTTGGTGACGACTGCTCAATTAATCTACATGTAACCGGCACACACGTGGCCCAAATGGCAAAGACCAAATTTACCAGTGTGCGCCGTTGGAAGTTACAAAAGAATTTATTTTACGTGGGCTCAATCCCGGTTTAGGCACTCACTCACACAGGCGTCCAAATCGCAACCTACTCAACTACAGACGCGTGATAGCAACAAAAAACATGACATTTATTAACATAACACTAACAACAGACATGGACATAAAAAATAAAGGAACAAGAATTCTCACAAGTAACAACAGCAACAAATCACTCTAGCTAACGCTCTCCTCAACCATATAATCGATACACTACTCCTACTACACAGGCCCCGCGCACGTGGTAAAACCAAAATGGAGAACTAAGAAAAGAACCTCGAGAGAGGGAAACTAACGTACGTGTAACGAACGTACGATGACGATAAAGGGAAAAAAACGTAGAAAACCGAGAAAACGTGGCCCTGCAATCAAAAGCAAGATTCCACATAAACTCTCGTGACTATACAGTCTCACGATTTACTAATTCTCGACCTAGCCAGTTACTTTTACACAAAGCTGAATGTTAAATCACAAATCAAACCGAAATATTCATAGACCAACAAAATCACTGATAACTTTCTCTACAATCATCGTAGTACTGCTCTGCGTGTTTACATTTCGAAAGATCACGCTTGTTGGGTCAAGTTCAGCACAAACAATTCAATGCATCAAAACCGATTACAACTATCATTGGCATCGTAACAACTAAGAACAAAGTACAATGTACTTGCCTGCACAAGCAAGACCACAAGAGTGGCAGTGAAGCCACGATGTCAACGGGTACACGACGTCAATGAAAATGACCCCGAACACATGTTTCCCGCGCAATCGGAAATGTTCCCGGTCGCGGTCTCACGAGACTTCCGGTCGCGGTCTCGCGAGACTTACAATTTTTTTTACACTATTTTTAATACACAAAAAATATATTTCTTATTACAACTCCCTGAAAAGTATTGTACAATAATCTTCTCAGAGGGGGTTGTACATACATTTTACGAGATCACCATGAAAGTTTGTTCAGTAATTCTGGGGCAGTCGAGTCCAGTAAGTTAAGGTACGGCCCGTCATGTCACATTGAACATCCAGTGACGTGCATTCGTCCAATCAAGAAAGGGCTCTTTATAGGGCAGGCTGCTTTGCTGTGACAACAGCTGCAGATAGAGCTGCAAACTACTGTGTAGAAGGTTGCAGGTTCAAATCCAGGTCTGGCCAACGATTATATCCTGGAGTTAAACGTTGTGCAAACTCTATTCGGCCATCCCCCGAACATTATACTGTCTGTCCCCACTGGCCATCTTACTGCAGCTATCAGTCTGGTGGTTCTTTCAGTAAGTAGGTTAGTTATAGGACCCATGTACGTGTGGGTTTAGGCAAAGTAAGAGAACACGGGAGGATATATCTTTGACGTGGCGGGCCGTACCTTAACTTACTGGACTCGACTTCTCCAGAATTACTGAACAAACTTTCATGGTGATCTCGTAAAATGTAGATTAATTGAGCAGTAGTCACCAAAACCTTTACTTCGTCAGGTCAATGGTTTCTACACCAAAGGGTGACGACGCTATGAAACAATGTGAATAACTAGAGAAATCTACCGAGGGAAAACATTCTCATACTCTGACACGTTCACTCAGTCTCACACAGGCAAAACACTTCTTGCTCAAGAGCCCCCACCCTCGTAAAAACACGTAAAAACTAATGCGAACCGTTATTCAACATATATTTCATACACTGGCTCGACAACATCAAACATATCTACAGATTATTTACAGAGAATCACCTCGTGTCTAGGGTAAGACGCTGCCTGATTACGTCATACCACGAGGAATCAGACAAAGAAGATAATAAAACTCCAGAGGGGAATCAAACTGCAAAAACGGCCTATGATCCCGCTCTATACACAAATACAGTAAGTGACCGACAACAGAGCTCCTACTCTCGTCACTACTCAAACAACTACTTCTGCAATACACACTTCCAAAGCTATTCAACGACCAGCAATGAACCTACGACACTTCCCCGACCGGCACTTCACTCTATACCTCCTCTTGGCGTTTTTGCCCGGCCACTAGCTTAGGACGTCTCCTGTCTCCGGCAGGATAAAACCACCTATCTTAAATCAACCCGAGTCCCAGACTCTAAGATAATCTATGGCAAGAGCAGTCCTTAACTTATAAGGCACAGTCAACAGTCACTTACTACTCTGTCTCGTAGTCGGCGAAATACACCCTGTGTATCTGCGTGACTACTAGCTGCTGCTCTGCCGTCCTGGCTAAGATGGCGAGGGGTAGAGGTCCGTGGGTCTACACGTGTCTGCTTCTCTTGGTCCTCCTACATTAACTCTCTCTCCGTGTCCTGTGTCCGAGTCTATGTCTCTCCATCTAATCCAATGTCCAAAGCTTAAGTACCCTTTTCCTTTCTCGCACTGCGTTTCCAGAAACCACCTTATTCTAGTTCAACCAGTTCTGGCCAGACTAGGTTGGGGCGGAGCTATCAGCCTGTCATGGCTAATGAAGTAGCACCAACCTGCCAGGTGTGAGGAGAGGGGGAGGAGCGAACAGGCTAAACTAAGAGTGACAGGTGATAACCTCGGAGTGACATGTGACAATATCGCGTCAATACCGACTTTCGACATGTCCGGGGGATACAGGCGCCCTTTCCTTTTGCATAAACTCACATTGCTGAGGAACACGCGGACCAGCTAGGCAAAATAATATAGAAATATAACAACCTTGCTATTTAAAAGACAGCTGATTCAAATGACTTTTGCTTTCAGATCTTCTTTTTGGTTTCTTTAAAAAAGAAACAAATAAAAAAAAGTTAGAGGAAATTTTCCACATGCCCATTTGTCACGACTGCCCACTGAATCTCAACGTTCGTTGAAGACCCAAACCAAAGACCTACAGGACAAGGGCGGCCTCGGCCCCTGTGGAGACATGGAGGACCAATAAGAAAATGGACAGCCGGCCTCAGAGGATTTGAAGGACGAGACCTTGAGGCGTTCTTAGAGTGCACTGAAAAGAACACGTCAGCAACAGAAAAATGAAGAGAGGGTCAGGTACAAACTATATAGTGGATGAAGCAAACGAAGATGGAGATGGCGGGGCCACGTTCTCCGTGTGGGTAAAACCGGACATCCACATAAGCCTCCAAATGGACTCCACCCGGGAAACGAAACCGGGCCAAACCGTTAAATACCTGGAGGAGGACTGTCGACGAGGAACTGAAGACGATTAGAAGGACATGGGAATAGGTCGTGCGGCTGGCTCGCCCAGAACCGAAAGGGCTGGAGGAGATTCGTTGTTGCTTTGTGCTCCAAAAGGGAGTGAAGAGAATGAATTAACTAACCAACCAATCCATCGAATCCTCGCCTGTCAGACCTCAGCACAATGGCCATGTTTGTTTCCTGATTTGAGTAGATGTAGCTGCTATGTACTCCGCAGTGGTTTATGGAAGCCATTTCGAGTTTATCTCCAGGAAACGACGTCAAAAACCAGGATTTACAGAATATATTGCGTCGTACTTAGAGGTTTCCAGGTTTGGGTTCAAGCAGATGTAGAATACCGCTTGGTCTACGAAGTTCTGTACCAGCTGTTACCTACAAGTTTCTGTTACATTTCTATCTTTCCGCTCTCCAAAACGAAGCTGAGAGGAGACAGAGATTTTCCGAAAAGTGTCAAAGACTCGTAAAAGACAAACATACAACACCCTTTTGACAAGAAAGTCAAAGAAAATACGAAAAAGTGACAGACAGACAGACAGACAGACAGACACACAGACAGACAGACAGACAGACAGACAAATATACAAGCTTACAAAATTATCTTATAGATTATTTAAACTACAGAAAAAAGTTGACAATGTTTTCTTCTTATTTATAGAGCGAAGTTACAGACACGGAAAGGGAAAAGCGTCGCAGAGTTATAGAGATGGCGAGAAAGTAGGGGTTCGTATTCGAGGACGAAGAGGGGAGGTAACCAGACAGAGACCATAGACTGTCATTCAAAAGATGGTCTCTGCTGGGACAGAAAAGAGACAGGAGGACAGAGAGAAAGGAGGAGGAAGGACTGAAGTGAAGGAGAGACCGAGACGAAGACAGGAATGAAGAAACTGTGTGAGTCTCTGAAGATGAAATACAGAAATGCAAGTCAGTAACAGCTGCACGGGACTAAAAGCTATTACTTCTTAACATGCATACACTGCGCACACACATAGACACTCCCTTACAATGTCATGTACAACCCGACCTACCGTCGCTATGAGCACACGAGCAGGCACGCAGAGATCTGAAAAGACGGAAAGAAGTGAAAAAAAAAGAGAAAGAGAGGGAGAGTCTTTGAAAGCCTCACAGTAACTGTACCCTGTAAGACAATAGAGGGGGCAGTGACGAAAGACGGTAATCTCTTAATAGCATTACAGGGGGAGGAAAAGGCCTAACAGACCTATAAAACGTCAGCAACGTCTCGCGAAATTGAAAGTTCATCCCCAATTGCAAATTTACAAGCCCCGATTCCTGGCGTAAGAGGCTTACGGCCCGAGCCGGTCCCTCGCAAACCGCCGGTGTCTTCGCTGAACGTCGCAAAGGCACAGAGAATGCTGAGATCTTTCCACTGACTTACGACGCATTGAGGACTTTTTTTCCTTATTCTGGCCAGAAAGGCCCCGCCATTCCCGCCGCTCTGCGTGTTTTAGATCGCTTCACTCTTACAGGTCGCACATTTTCTACTTACAATTCCCGAGCTGAGCCTTTAATTATATAATGAGCTTGGGTCTCTTGCTTTTTTGGAGGGTGGGTTGTGGGGGGGGGGGAGGTGCTGTTGCAGACGAGGAGTGGAAGAGATGACTGCACACAGTGGCTGCTGAATGGGATATGTGGTCGTCTGTTCTGTTATATCCACCTTGCTAAAAACTTTTTGACATTACAAAGTTCACACTTTAAAAAACAAAGTGGGGGGGGGGCGGTTGGGTGAGTGGCTAGAGCGCTGGACTCCTATCCTGAAGGCGCTTGTTCGCAGCACACTTCCCCCTGGTGACCCAGCTGGACATGGGTATCTGACCCATGGGTTGGGGAAGGAAAGGTGACCAGGGAGAGATGGGCTGGGCCCTTACAATGCTGGCCCACAGAAAAGTTGGGCCTCATGCACCCGCACGTCCCCACAGCCTAACACGTCCCTTTGACAACATTTGCCTCTGTTTGGAAAACAAAAACAAAACCCGGTTTTATTTCTTCCTTCTCCCTTTCCCTTCTTCTCTTTCTTTCTGAACGAACGCACACACGAATGAACGAATGAATGACTATACATTGCGAGCAAAGTCACAGCACAGCAGTCGTGTTAAGTGCAACACGATTCTGATACTGTGAACATTTGTGAACATCGCTAAAGACAAATTTCTTCCACTGCAGTTAGTTTCCAAAAATTACGATGAACTTTTAACTTAAAACTGGTTTTCTTGCTGCGAAAGAACTCAAACATTTAATTTATGAAGATCAGAACCTCCAGCAGGCAGGTAGCTCTCGAAACTTCCAAAAGCCAACTTCCAACTGGCCGCAGATTATTTCTGCGAGTCCTTCTTCGAAAATATTTTTAGAATTGAATAATGTGAACTAAGTAATCTCTACAACCTCTTCAGTATGTTCTGAACTGTGACTGACAATTCCAGTGAGTTCTTTCCTCAGCACTGTAGTGAAGCTTACAATTGAGGGCTGGGGGACGGCGCGGCGAAGAGGACACGACGACGATGATAATGATGATGACGACGATGATGGTCGATGACAGCGATGACCGGTGCGGTGATAGTGTTTTGTAGGCGGTGGCTGTGATGGTGGTGAAAGGAAGTGGGGAGGGTGACTGATAAAATGCACGCGAGAGCTTGGGCGCTTGAAGCAAAGGCAGCTTAATCCCGTCTTGTGGTCAAGCACATGCCAGCAGCTCAAGAGGTCGAGGAATCCTCCCGGCCCGTTTCAGCTTTTGAAAACAGTCTTCTGATTGGCTAGTAGCAGAAACAAACGCTTTCAGCAGCAGAGTAACCCACCGTCATGTCACAGATGACATCCTCCCACGGCCTTCTGTTACGGTCTCCCCCATCCCCACTAGTGTGACAGGAACCATGATTTATTATTTACTTGCTTATTTATTTATATATTTATAATCCTTTATGCAGCACGATTTACACCACATTAAACTACATCTAGACATGTTAACTTTACCAATACTCTAAGCTTACAGAAGCTGTAAATAGCTGGTGTAAGCTAACTAAATAGTTAGACGACGTTTCTAGGCTACTGCTAGGCTAACAGCACATAAAGGGTCTAATTCACTGGAGCCAATCAAATGGCGACCTATAGGAACGTTTTCAATAGTGACCCTAAGAGATTAGCATATTTTGTGTAAGACTGTATTTTGATTGGGTCCATTTTTTCGCTTTTTTAAGCTCTAAACCCAGGCTACACTGGTACATGCACACAGACGGCGACCACAGACAAAGTCAGGTTACGCATTAGTAACTCTGGATAATTCATCTCTGTTGAGCTTTGTCTGCTCCCCGCAAGCCTTTCGAGAACCATCTAATGGAACTTGTACTGGCTCAGTAAATATAAAGTATGTTCTTTTAGTAAGTAAACTTTGAATTCCTGAATGTATGGTGTGAGCCAGAAAAGTGTAATCCATGGGTTTTTTCTGGGGACTCAGTAAACTACGAATATCTTGAATCCACGATATCAATCAGTGAACTGTAAACGGCCAAGCGAGTTAGTAAAAGTGTAAAGGATGTTTTTCTAGTAACTCTGTAAACTACGAATCTCTCGAATGCTAGACATGAACCAGTGAACTCTAAGCATCAAAGCGAGTGAGTAAAAGTGTAAAAGGTGTTTTCGAGTGCCTCAGTAAACCACAAATCTCCCGAATGCCTGATGTAAGCCAGTAAACTGTAAAGGGCCAAGCGAGTCAGGTGAAGTAAGTATGTTCATCTAGTGAACTGTGAGCTTTGCCGAGTGGTTCTTTGAGTGAATCGGTACACTGACAACTACTAGAAAGTTCGGTAGAAATCTTCCGGAGAGTGGGACTACAGGAAAATGTGTGTTTACGCACTGCACGTCTCATTCATCATGCAGCTTCAATGCTCAGAATAACGTAGTGTGTGACACATGATCTAGTTGTTCACGTACACGCTGCTTGTCTGTCCACGAGACAATGAGTTATTTCTGCTCCATCGCCTGTAGAAAAGAAGAAAGGGTGAGAAAATTAGTCATTGTACAGTTTCGAGTTAGCGTGACCATTTTAGGAATTGAGTTTCAGGGTTTTTTTTTTAATTATTAGCTAAGGACCTAGGGGAATACGGACACGTAGCCAACACGATGCAGTGACAGATGTGCATGTATCTAATACTAATATAAACACAGCAAAATAGACAGTAGGCAGAAGCAAACAGTACAGCTTTAGGACACAAAGGTTATACAGACCCCAATAGCAACACAACAAAAGGTAGGCGCATGGCTATAATGTGTGTGTAGAGATAGGGACAAGAAACTATATACTAATAATTAATACTACGAAAAGATAACAGCAATTAAATAGTGTGAGTCAGCGAAATCTCGACGACAAAGCGAGTGAGTAAAAGCGTCTGTGCAGCTTGTGTGCCTGCACGCGCGTTCATTAGCTGAAGGTGGGTTGGTGGGGGGAGATGAGTGAGTGAATAAACATAGGCAAAGGAAGGGGGAGGGAGAGACTGCAGAATGGAAGGAGAAAAAAGGAATATTTTGGCATCGCTGTCAGTCTCTCTGACGAGAAGGTGATTTACCATCCTTCTCTACGGATGCCAAGACCTAGTCGCCAGGCCGATCTCCCTCCGCGCGCCCAAAAAGTCCGTGAAGTATCATCGACGATCCTGTACCCTGCATTACTGGCAGATCAGAAGCTGCAATAACAAATTTAAGCGGGTCTAAGTCGCCCACTGCGCCGATCGGTCAACAGCTTAAATCAGAAATCGTTGATCGGACAATATTTGGCCTGCCTTTCAGCCTGCGCAGCACCAATCTCCGATCCTCCTCCGCCTGCAAACACCAGCCCGTTTCACAACGTCCACTCAAAGAAGGCCAGCGAAGCGCACGATTAATCATTTCAAAACTAATAGCGTTTGCGCACGTCCCCGCCTTTGCTTTCTTTCGCTGCCGGGATAAAACGGCCTTCTACCGCCTCATTACGCTGGTAAAACACTTGACCACGTCAAGACGTGCCAATGCGCAGGCGCGCGCGTGCGCACAATCGCCTTGGCGAGCCAAGACTCCGGTCTGCTCATTAACCGCTCGTCAACGGCAGCTATTTTGAACGTCACTGTCCACAAACTTTGAGCCAGGGTTGGTGGCGTTCGCAGATGTGTTGACGTTTCTCGCTGCTCTTACAGACGTCTGTTTTTCCTGCTGGCAGCCCCTGTTGCAAACTTTAAAAGAAGAAAACAAGCACACTTAGTGGAGGAGTTGTCCATAGCGTAGGGTTGATGAGCTTGGATTACAACTAGACGTGATGGGAAATGGTTGTTCATCACACAATGGAACCGTTTGGCGTCACCATTTTGCAGAACACCACACCCAGGCGTGGAGCGTGCAATTTGTGTTAAAAGCTAACCCCTTCATCTCACGGTACATAGGAATTGTAAGATTCAGTTCTCGGGGTTTTCGATTAAACAGCAACTATTTTTAAACATTTTAAATTGCTGCATGATTCTATAACAATTCTATGACCAGACCAGCTGCCTCGAAATACATCACCTACAGAAGAAGGCTCTGTAAAGAGTGGATTCACTACAGCAGGTAAAGTGGGAAGATGAAGCAAATTTAAATCTTACCTGATAACCAGTTGACAGTGGGGTGAACCTTCTGTCAAGGAAAATCGAAATCTACAGTGTGACATAAATTTCAGACTAGATACTCAATTACTAGCAAGTGGGAGACTTCGTATCTGATGCTGCATGAATAACATTTGGTCAGTCTCAGGTTTGGTTGTCATCAACGAGTTCAGCTTGGCTTTGTACGGCCCTTTCTCAGTCTCCACTTTTTGGTTTAAACGTCGACACTTCCCACATTTTGATGTCGACAGTTGAAAACACAGTTACCATAGATGCCACATCGAAGACAATAGCTTAAAAATAGTGGTCAACATTATCCAAAACGCGATGCAAGTACTCCAGATTGTCCTTAATATCTTTCCAATTTGACTGCCAAATAAAATACTGTAAAAGAAAGAATAAAAGCAAGAATTTTGTCGACTTAAATCCCAAGCCCATGAAGGTGGTGCGTACGTGCCTGCCTGCGTGCGTGCGTGCGTGCGTGCGTGCGTGCGTGCGTGCGTGCGTGTGGTTTTATAAGGAATGCTCTGTGCGCCGGTATACTCGAACCGTTAAGGTGCAGCAAAGAAATCTCCTCAGTCAAACTAGTCACAGTCCGTTCAAGGGATGCTCCCTGGATGACAGACGACATCAGATGTGACATCGCAGTAAGAGTTTTCATTTTTTAATTTTTTTTAAAGCAAAACGTAGCCTCAATCCGACAGACTGGAAAAGGTTTTATGTTTGAAGAAACAAATTAGTTGCCAAGATACGTACAAGAAAACAGGACTACTTGTCGGAACTAAATGAAAAGGTCTCAGATCCGCAATTATTTGGGAACAAGGAATGGTGGAAACTTGTAAACACCTCCTTCCGCAAGAAAGGTATAGATCGAGACGAAATCCGACCCCTAAGCCCTAACAGCATCGTGTATTGCAAAAATGAGGATAAAGCTAAAGCATTAAACAATTATTTCATAGCCCAGTGCACGTTGCCTGGCAATGACGACCAGCCCCCAGCTACTCACAACTCAACGGCAGAACTCAATGATATTATCTCACAACGGAAGAAGTCAGAAACACAATAAAAAGTCCCAACCAAAACAAAGCCACCGGACCATATCAAGTACACAACAAACTACTAGTTGTTCCTAACCCCATCATTGCTTCCCCACTGACAACGTTTTAAAACCGCTGTCCCCAAGAAGGCGTATTTCCATCGTCCTGCAAAACGCATATCACTCCAATTCACAAAAAGGGTAGAAAGGATGATTGCTGTGACTACAGACCAATCTCTTTACTAAGCAGCATCGGAACACTCCTACGGAGATGTTTGCACACGCACATTTATCAGTTTCTGACCGAAAATCAAATCATTTCACCAGCCCAGTCTAGCTTTATTAAAGGATCAGCTTATTTCTTTTTACAATGAATTAGCTTCAAACTATGCTAAAGGCATCACTACACAGGTCATGTTCTTTTGCTTCTCAAAAGCGTTTGATAAAGTCTGGCACAAAGGATTCCTCTCAAAACTGCAATCATCTGGAATTAGAGAACGATTGTTGCTGTTTTTGAGCAATTACCTGATAAACTGCAGGCAGTAGTTATCAAAGGAGGAAAATCTACCTACATACCAATCCCGGAGGGAGTTCCACAGGGTTCGGTCTTAGGTCCACTTTTGTTCTTAGTTTGCATTAATGACAGTCAATGATATCGATGGCTGTATAAAGCTATTTGCTGACGATACTAGCATTTTTTTAAAGGTCTGTGCAACTCTGACAGTCGATATGAAGTTCTTGAATCTGACCTAGAGAAGTTAAGGAAATGATAAGCCTGTTTATGGAAAATGAAGTTTAATAAAGAAAAAACCCAACTACTGAACACTAGAAGAGAAACTCAACCCATTCATAATCTCCACTTTGGAAATGTTACAACAAGAATTAAAAACTCACAAACATAAGGGTCTTATCATCCAAAACAGCTGTAGATGGGACGAGCATATCAAAAAGATCAGTGGCAAAGCTACCATGCGTATTTTCTTTCTACGGAACTACAAACATAGTCTCACTAGGAAAGCTCTCGAGTTTATGTATAAATTTTTCATATTGCCAATATTTGATTACGCTGATGTTATATGAGACACTTGTAACGATAGCCAGTCACGTGCTCTAGAGATCTTGCACCTTGAAGCTATAAGAACAATAATCGGAGGTGTGAGGGGCACTAGTCATCAAAAACTTTACCGTGAATCCGGCTTTTTCACACTTAAAGAAAGACGCACGAGACATCGCCTATTGACCTTTCACAAAATGATAAATGGACTTTGCTCTGCATATATACTAAATCTCCTTCCACTTTTGGTCACCCATTTAAATCCCTGTCACAGACGAAGGCCCAATGACAGAACTATTTCTATGGCAAGAACAGAGCTGTACAAAAATTCCTTTTTACCTCTCACTACACACAACTGGAACTCTCTCCCACAGGACATTCAGCTTACTTAGTCAGTTTCTCAGTTTAAAAGACACATCAACTCATCTGACGCTGTTGTCCCTCCATACTACTATTCGGGCAGCAGGAAAAATTGTGTTACCCGCTGTCGCCTCTGTCTGGGCACGAGCGACCTAAATCTGGTCATGAGCGACTTAAGTCATGATCTACTAAACAGACATTTCATAGACAACACATCACGTGTATGCGGTTTCACACAATAAACAGCACATCATTTTCTGTTAAAAATGTCCTCTATACTCAGAAATATGACAAACTACCTTAATGACATCAGAACTCCCAAACATATCGCAGCTAGACGCAGATCTCTTACTATTTGGTAACACTAGCCTGTCTCTCAAGATAAACAACGACATTTTCACTAACGTTCACCAATTGCTCAGTCTTTCCAAACGTGTCTACTAGAAATAGGAATATAAACGTTGTAAGGCCGACATACATTTTGTCCGGGAAGAGATAAAAGCGCTCTCCTTCACTACCATCTAAGCTTCTGTTTTCCATGCCCATTCTCTCCTCAAGTCCTCTCCTAAAATCATCATCTCAACCAGTAACATCCTTTGTCATGTCTCTAGATATTATATGGACATCAGCGCGTCATTTTTGTCGCTCATTCTGTATATAAGCTGTAGGTGGTCACTATTCTTAAGCCTATGCTTATTTGTGGAACCTTTAGGAACAGCATTTGTAAATATTATTGACATGACGCAGACGAACTAATAAACGTTGTTTAAACCAACCGTTAAGGACGTTGGTTGCTTGCCCCTCTAAACACCCTGTTCACTCACTGGGCTGCTGCAGGGCGGGGGTGGCGCCGCCTGGCACAGATAACGCACGCAGGCGACGTAACTGCGCGCCCAGTCCAGTTTGCGTTAGAAGATTTGCACCCTGGGACAACAGCTCGACCAGCCTCAGCATAGAGGCCCTCCCGCCACGAAGAAACACCCGCCCGCCTCGAGGTGGGGACCCTTAGGGTCACAGAGGGCGTTATTCCACCCGACTAGCACGAAAAACCAGCCGTGAAAAGCCCTCTCTGAGTTGATTAAGTACAGCGAATTGTGCAGGCTTTTAGTCCCGCCGTCAAAATGCCGGAGTTTTGCGTCAACACCGACACCCCAATCTGCTGTGACATACGGTCCTTTTTTTCTCTCCTTCAAACCCTCCCCCACCTCCTTAACCTCCTTAACAAGGTGCCTGGATCTGCGAAAGGACTGGACGGACGTGGGAGTTCGGGTAGGGGGTGAGAGGAGTAAGGAGTCGCGAGTTGTAGCGTTACAACCACGCCTTTTGGAGTCGTCATGTAATGCAAACATAAGCAAAGCGTTTATCCTTGCCAGCCTTCAATCAGCCAAGTCTGTTTTCGTGCAGATGTGATCGCCGCACTTGTTTGATCGAACCGCGTCACATCGCGCGGCCGTTTCTGTTGGACGCAGTCGCGTTTTGCCAGGGATCTCAAAGTGCGTGTGTTGCTCTTTTGTGAAATCATATCGTGGCTTTTGAGAGCTGCCTGCTAGAGCCCACCTTAACAGTCAGGGGCTACGGGAAGTCGTGGACACGAGAATAAAAAGCAAAAAATAGGTAGGAGGCATAGGGATGGGGTAGGGGCAGCTGGGCGGCTGTGTCCCCGAGCTGAGCGCCTCTGCTACGCCTAAGTTCGCACGTCCATGAACAGTATTGAGAGACTATACCGTGAGACTTACAATAGTGAAATACATAACAAGACAACGCGCTCAACACGGTAGAAAACAAGAATTGTATTCGTCCACCTTGCACGTTGTTACACCACCATTGGTCTCTCTGTTATCGTGTGCGGCTCTGGCCAAGAGGATGTGGGTATAAACTCCAGATTGGGACAGTTTAAGATGAGTTTTTCATTAGCTTCATTGCGTTATGAAAGTCATGTAATAAATGACTCCGAATGACGGATTCCATCACATGTTTACATCAAAAGCCCAAAAGTCCCGTCGGAAATAAAATTGATATTAAATTTGGAAAAACAGGAATTCCAATGTCCTTCTTCCACTTTTACAGAGCTTGGACCAAAAATTACCCCCTGAAATTGACCAGTAAAGATTATCTGATCGATGATGCCATGTTTGTGTAAAAGAAACTTATCTCGCCTAGCGCGGTAGTAAATCAATAAAAACGAAAGAGAACTCAGACGAAACTTTGTCGATCGAAAACCCTTTATTTGTCTTACTAACAAAATTCTGCGTTCAGAATGAGTGAAATTTAGCTCACTGTGTTCATAGAGCTTTGCTCATTGTACACTTTTTCTCCTGTTCAACGGTTCTTTGAATGTAAGCGTACCTTTGTAGTATCTGAATATTGTTGCGGTTTGCATTTTCGTACGTAAACTGTGAAGGTTTATTTCATCTAGGGGGTGTGGAGAGGGTGGATGGCAGGCAGAGGGGAGGGTAGGAGAATAGCACCAGATAGAGGGATGTTCTGCACTATCGCGCGTGCGCACGTTTTGGGATTTAGCACATACAGAAGGTGCCTCGGAGTACTGAGCAATCATTCCTCAAACGGGCCAGTCAGTTTAAGTCAATGTTCGCCCAAAGGATGTCTTAATGCGAACGAAAACTTATTCAATCAACAAACAACTCCAGCGATCCCAGAGCACGATGAATCGTGGGCCTCTCTTTTTTTTCACCTGCTGCCGCCCAGCCCATACTCCAGAAAAGCGCTTTAAATGCTGGTCTTGTGCGTGTTTGATGTTTCGCTTGCTGTGAATAAGTTGATCACAGACCAAACACCGTATCGCCTTACGCAAAGGCTGCCGAAATAAAAAATTTTGTGCCTGCCTTTCTATCCATTTATCGATAATCTACTTGCTCTCTAAAAGGCCTGTGTGCGAGTGTGACGTACTGAACTTTTTAGTTTGTTTCTGACTGCGTCTTTTTATTTCCCCTACAGACTTGACGACAGCAATGGCGAATATTTTCATTATCATCAAAGGGGTTTAGGGTTTCTCTCTGTCCCTGTTTTAGCCTTGAGACGACAAGCTACACGAACCTACATTAGTCTTACTCCAGCAAATCCGCCGTCGAGTTTTCAAAGTACATCGCCAAATACTCGTGCGGGGACGCTGTCCAAACGGTGGGACCCACTTTTCAGTTAGCGCTGTTGTAAAGTGCTCCCTCTCTAAGAATCTATGCTGACGGTCGTGCGACTGTTAGACCTCCCACCCCGACCAGGAATTCCTCTGCAGGCAAACGTGTCAGTATTTTAGGGAGATTACGAGTGCATTACACCCAAAGCCCGCAGATCATGTGACGAAGTCACCTGCCCGTGTTTCTGAGCCACAAAGGTTCGAGCTTTTTTCGCTGCTCGATCTCTGCCACAGAGCAGTCTTCTCGCAAGGGGTATCACGCGTGCTCGTGGGCCGCTTCTGCTCAAGAGTATGGCTCTCTCGTCCCAGACGCCGATTTTCTGACAAGCTAGTTTAGCATGACTTGGGCAGGTCCTGGCTCTTACAATTCTAACGAACATCGTGTGACAAACACGGAGCCTTTATCTCTGGAAATGAATATAGCCAATTTATTTTCAGTTACGCGAAGATTTGCTAACAAGTCCTAGTTCGTCAAGTCTAATTATCACGCGGTACTTCGCAGTCAGTGAACACCGCAGTCAGCAGACGCCGCAGTCAGTGGACACCGCAGTCAGTGGACACTCCAGTCAGTGGAGACCCAAAACTGAAAGCTGCAGCACAGCGTTTTTAGGTCTGCAGCAAGCGCAAAAATGAAATCCTACTACCGACAATATTACAAACTGCACCTGAAGCATTTAAAAATAGAGTGGTTAACTAAAAGGACTCAAAAACAAATCAGATGATAGCAACCATCGGATAGCTTCTTGATTATTCCGAGCTTTTTAAGATTAGATAAGGCTATACCATAAAGCTTTGAAAAATAACCTTTACACCTCAACTTTGCGAATAACAATGAAGATCTCACTACTTGGTCATTTTTCTTGCAGCGTAAGCAAGGTTAATACAACCAAGGAAATAAACACTTCCTAAGATTAACAAAAGCTGATACTTTCTAAAACATTGTGTCTGACTTGATCGTGGGAATCGCGCGCTCCATAAAGAGTCCTCCAGCTTATGTTTAGCTCACAACAGAACTCACAATGCGGGTAGTAAGCGGTCACCTAGATGCTACACATATCACGATAAGAAAAACCAGGTGTAACCTGACTGACCTATAACTAGTAGTCTGTGGAAATAACAGATTTATACGTACAGAACAGACCAGAAAGTTGGAATCAAAATATATAACATCACAGAAAATACTGCCTGAAGTGAAAGCTAAACTTAGAAATAAACAATGCAGTAATAATCCTGCAGTTAGCAGGGGCAACCTTTTTATTATGCCAGACTATGCCTATACCTACATCTGAAACCTTCCTGTTTCTTATATACTTCACATGGCGACCACTCGTAGGAACTTATATCTCTTTGTGTCACCATCGTTGTCTGTGATTTCTATTGAAACATGGCCCTTAATAAGGAAAACGATATTCACAGTGTTTGTGGAGTCTCGTGACTTTGACATGTGTACGCAAGAACGCTCTGGCGTCTACGCCAAGCATCGTTACACCTCAGACACAAAGAAGAATTAAAAAAAATGTAAACAAAATGAGAAGAAAGAAAATCAAGAGAGTAGGTAGGGCCACGTTTAGAACGTCATCTAATCTTGATAGATTTTCGCCGGCATGGCCGCACAGCGTACGTATCTCTTGAAAGAATTGAAGCTGTGACAAAAAGATGTGTACGCTTAGAAGATTTTTTTAAAATGAGAAATTTAGAAGAAATTATTACTGACGTCCTACAAAATTTTTAAGAACTTCAGTCACAATTTTATGGCAGACCCACCCACAAAGTCTGTTACTGTTCTTGTGCGATTTTGCTACCCCGACACTGCGAAGGGAAACAAGAGTTTTTAGAAAGATGACAGCGAACTGTCCTTTTTAAGAACTCAGAACTTTAGAGCAAAGACACGCTGAGCAGCTACTCACGCCTATTCCGTGAGAACACAGAACGAGTTGAGGTGGGGGGGGGGGAGAGAAAGTCACATGCGATAAAACCGGAATCCACCCAACTCAGATATGTGTCATTAGCAACCGAGAACTTTTTGTCACCTTTCTGCTTATGCTGCCAACCAGACAAGAGAGATCACTCGTCATAACTAGCAGCCAGCAGTCACCACGAGCAGGTGCCTCGCCGACATCTGTAAAGGGAGATAATGCAAGTCACTGGCAAGGCAAAGGGTGCGTGCAGCTCCATGGGGAGGGGTGGAGGATGGGTGGTAACCAGTATGACAGAGGAGCAGGTAAATGGAGGAGTAAGAGTGGGGGGGGGGAGAAAGACTGACAGGAAGATAGACGGACAGAAGTGGGAAGGAGGGTGTTACACGTAATAACCTGTTCGATTACGCGCGCTGAGTTTGCCCAAGCAACGCATGTACATAAAACCCTGCTCAGAAACGTTTCCCTATGTAGGGCGACAACTGTTCATACCCTGTTCGATTCTCTGCCAAATGCATTTTCCTGTTCACGCAGTGCTGAAATCTCTACAGAGATCTCTGTCCACGCCTGTCAAAAGTTCCACTTTCGCCGAACAGACGAGACAGCGCGGCTCCTAATCGGCGTGCGCAATGACGTAGGGGAGGCTACCCTTCGCAACCATAATAGTAAGCATGCGTGGATCATAGCATTTCTTTCCCTTTTTCCAGTAACTGTGGACGGTAAACCTGTGGTCAGATGAAGGCAATGCCAAACAGCACACCTTAGCAACCGACTGGCATCAAAAAATTCCTTGGTAACGTAAATGTTGTCGTTGTCTGTAATTACACAAAGGTAAAGTCAGTGCGCTGTGATCCAGTGTTCGGTGTCATTGTCTTCGTAGTCGATATGTCGTGATCATCACCAACACCGGGATTTGCTGATGTCCTCGCCACTGACTGTAACGGCAGTGCTGTCCCCTGGTTACACTTTTTCTTGTAATTCTTTTTCGTTCATCTATTTCTTTTTCTCTCTCTCTCATATCTGTCTTTTCTTTCATCTTTTGTTTCTCCTGTTCTGGGCAGCCGCCTGCATTTTTTTCGATCTTTTCTTTCAGCTTGATGGCCCCACTTCTGAGTCATGGAGGTGGTGTTTTAATACTTTAAAAAAGTGAATCTGACCTCTAGTCTCTATTACAATGTTTCGATTTGTTGTGAGTGAGTTTTGGCGTTTTACGCCGTGTCAGCAGTGAAGGCTATATCACGGCGGTACAGGAGGACGCAGCGTGGAGGTAAAAGGGCAAAGGAAATGTAGCCGAGGTTTGGAGGTGAATTTCAGGTGGTGGTGCGGTAGATGCTTCTGCTACATGACACTAGTATTCGGTATGTTCAGCCCGTTCCCATTCCATTATTTTTTACTTTTAAAAAAGTCTGGAGTCCGAAATATCAAGCCACTACTTAACTTCTCCAGCGCCTCCGAGCTTTATGTCCTTGTAAACACGTGTCATAATTGGTGGGCTAGCAGGCTGATGATGTGTTGCATATAGTGTATATAAAGACTTGTGTATACGTTAGACATTGGCGGGTTTGTTTTTTACTTCGTTCTGATTCAGTTCAATTACTGTCCTGCTGAAGTG
>SMGT01001903.1:110104-136920 GCA_004794575.1 Lanistes nyassanus | reverse complement strand
GAACACAACATAGGACAAATACATGAAATCCTCAAGGTGCAAATTATAATTAATAAAGAACAAATGAGGACAGAGCGCTTAAATTATCGAAAGATAACTCCAACAAAAAAACTGATTATTTAAAAAAATACGTTCTGTGCAAGAGTCCAACATCGTCTTTTCAAATGGGTTGTTATGTCCTTTCAAACAGGGTGCCCTGTCCTGTCAAGCAGGTTGTCATGTCCTTTCAAACTTGTTGCACTGTTCTTTCAAGCAGGTTGTCATATCTTTTCAAACAGGTTGCCCTATGTTTTCAAACGCGTTGCCCTGTCCTTTCAAGCAGGTTGTCATGTCCTTTCAAACAGGGTGCCCTGTCCTGTCAAACTGGTTGCACTGTCCTTTGAAACGGCTTGCAATGTCCAGTATCATTTTCTTCCCAGCTTCTTTCTCCCGGTCCATTCAGCCATAGCTAGCTAGCTGTTACTTTCTACGAGATTGCGAGATTGTCTTTCTTGTAAATAGCGAGGGAATTCCGAAAACAAAGCATCACCTGATTCGTTATACTGGGGATAGGCGAAGCTCCAGATAACAGGGTGCATTTGGACACCTGCCAACTAAACCTACACATTTGTTCTAGCGCTGCTGAAGAGGCGTACGTATTGATTAGAGAGAATCCTCCGTGCTGAGAAAAAGCATACGTGGTTACCCCTGCGAATACCACAAAGCACGAGGACGTGTACTGTTGTTTTAGGACTTTTAAAAAGTGAATCTGATGCCTAATCTCTATTGCCGGTGTTTCGATTTGTTCTTTAATTTTAATTGCTGTTTTCGTCGGCGCCAGGTCCGCTGGGATAGTGTGAGGCCAGATCCCCTTTCTATGGTATAACCCTGATGGCCACAAAAATCCAGAGATCCGCCTTGATCTGTCACGTCATAAACACGATAGCACACATCCTCATGGTGCACCACGGTGATTTGCTGCAGGGCCCGTACAGAGGGCAGGGTCATTGCTAAGCCTCGGTCTGCACTGAAAAGCTGACTCATAAAGTCATGTGACTGGCACAGCTGGGCACCAAAGTGGGTGAAGCCGAGTTGCGAGTGACAGGTCTAGTTGAACTAAATAAAGCCTTTGTCATGGCAGGTGAGCGCGGGTCAGCAAAATCTTTCAGCACATATATCCATGTATGTCTATACATTTTACTGTCAGCACAAAAGACCTATTTGTATCTTCCAGCTTGCTTGCTTTCTTTCCTTCTTTCTTTCCTTCCTTCCTTCCTCCTTTCTTTCTTCCTCTCTCTCACACGCACGCACGCACACACGAACAAGACAAGACCTGTGCTCCAACCTGTGTCATCCACATTTATTACAGTTGTTAAACCCCTAAGGATCACTCAGCTTATCCCATGGTTGGTCAGGTTACTAAGGTTAACGGGAAAGGTCCGTCTTAAGCGCTTCATTTCGTTCCGTTCCTTTCGAGAGATTTGACACTTTTGAGCTTAATAGTCCACCAATACATCGCCACTTGAGTGTAAAACACATTTTGCAGGACCTCAACTTCATATCCTTTGATCTTCCTCAGGACATTCTACAGAGTTCACGTCTTCTTACTTACACTAAAAAAAAGTAACGCAGACGCCTTAACAATCTTTGATTCAGTCAAGAAGTTTTGCTTCCTAAGGTTGGCATTAGGGAAAATTTCACTAGTAAGCCTGTTCCGTGTACACATAGCGAAAGGACCCACTGTGCAAATTTACATCGTCGTCAATCTTAGATTCAGCAAAACCCACTCTGGCTGAAATCAGTGAATGGTAGCTACTTTGGCTGCTATAGTTTCAGGTCTGTCTTCCATTTATTTATTTTGAAAGAAAATGCGTTATGCAACATGCCATGAATAAAGACAGACTATTGTTGGCAAAAGGTTGGCTCATGACATAGACGAAAAACTGTCCCCTCAAGATTTTCTTTATGTATATATCTGCAAATCTCACCACTCGTTAGTATTTTACACAAAAGCAAGTAGTAAAATAAATACAATTAGCAGATTTTTATAAGAAGAATATCTCGGATTCGGGGGGGGGGGTAAAAATTTTAGTAGTAACCAATTATGTGTATTTGTCTGAACAGAATGCAAGTAATTATTTGACAGAGTCGTAAGAAAACACATGCCAAAATGAAAACGTTTTCCTTGCCAAAAACGAACATTCATGGTGATCTTACATATCACTCAGACAGAGACAGATATATGCACATAAACAGTATTCTCGAACAGAATACGAGAATCGCGTTTTCATAATGTTTGCCAAATTTGCAAATTAGTTCTCAGCTCTGATACCAAACAATTATATTTAGAGCGCAACTGCGTTTCTAGTTCGCTATTCCAGAAAACATGGAACAGATTTAGACGATACTTTTACAGAATTTAAAAGCCTATTACTTCCGCTTTGAATAGAAAGTTTTTCTCTAAAATATTTAGTTACAACTACCTGAATACTATTCTAAAGAGAAAAGTATACCCAAACATAGCGAAATTAAAAAGCATTTTTCAACAAGACAAAACGTTTCCAAGAATGCGATGTATTATGGGATGTGATGCATGATGTCAGTGTCTCAAGGGGACAATACTCGTACAGTCCATAATAATGCATAATAAAAAGAGTCGCTTTGAAAATACAAACATTTAAGATAGACTTCTACTTTGTACATAAAATGAGATATGTTAGCACAAGTGCAAATGAAAAAGTATAGGTGAAATAGCTGTTGTGAATTTATTGTAGTTCGCTGCCTGAAATCTCTCGCGTTAAAACACGTCCATATATAAATTGCTATAGGACTACTCGACTATAGAAACCTAGGGAGACCACAAAGAAGCTTCCTTTTACTGCTGACCGGATGACAGTCTGTGCTGAGCTGAATTTTACTTATACGAATATGCTTTTCAAGTTCGTCAAAAATACATTTAAAAACTTGCAGTTAACATTCACAAGCGGAAACCTGTAGCAGTAATCTTGCATTTTACACAGCAGATATAAGATATTTTTAAACATGTTGTGTCACTGGCATGTGCGTGGGCGCGCGCTGGTGTGTGTGCGTGCGTGGGTTTACATTTACAGATCTGTATTTGCAGAAAATAGAATACATAACTGCATATATGAAAGTGTGTGTAAGTATACATATATGTGAATACAAAATTTGTCATCAAGAGACTAACAAAGTCCTTGGCTAGCAGCCTCCTGTACAGGACAAGGACAATGAATGGCAGAGAAAGAGACAGAGGCTGCCACGTCGAGTGACGTCACGTGTGGGTCGCTTGGAGACCAAACAGGCGCGTGCCTCTCATCAACACGACTCCACCTCTCTGTTTACTCCCTCACACTGTCTCTTCCATTATCCGAGGACCCAGAACTTCTCGAAATTTTCTCTTTGGCCTTCTCAGACTAAGTTACCGAAAAGTTCCTACTTCCACAAGTGGCTGGATACAAAAAAGCGCGGTGTGTGTATTATGACACAATAAAGCTTTCCTGCATGCTCACCAACGAATTTGAAAACATAGAAGATGCTGTCCTCTGTAATCCAGCAAGAACGCAGAACAAAAAGGCAAAAACTTACCAATCCCATACACTCTCATAATGCTTACAACCTTGAGATAATACGCAGTTATAAGAACCAGCCCCTTTGTTATTACTTAAAGTTATGCAAAATAAGAAAAATCCCCTTAAACATTATTGCTTTTGCTATTTTTAACACATGTTGTTATCGATCCTCGTAGTCCAGCGATACCCAAGTGATTACCTTAGCGACTACACTAAACTCAACGTGACCTGACAACCGACAATAAGATTTACAGTTACTAATGGCTGGAGAATATCAATATATACATGCTAAAACACTTCCCTCCTCATGAGATTTCTCCCCGTACTACAATATCCGGGCATTAGATTTTTAGGGATGAAAGGTCAGTCGGGTATTTGTTCTTCCAGGTTGCAGAATTCAAAGCATAGTTTGTGCGTGCATGCAAGTCTGCGCGAGTGCGTGCTTTTCCTCTAAGGTACATCCCTGGAGGGAGAACTCCTTTTGAAAGTCGTCTTCATGCCTGACAAAGAACCTGAAGCTGATGTCACCACTTAAACCAGTCTAGATGTTACAAGAAGGGTTCGAAATACAACACCTATGTTCTTACCGAAACAGAACACATATTTTGCACCTGCTTTAACACCTGTTACACGTAATTAGTGTTAAAATATTTAGCCTGTGAAACTTCATGTGACTGCCAAGTCCTCGTGCCTAGCTGGGGTGTAAAGAGCTGAGGAGGAAGTGCCACCTGTCATTGACCTTGTTGTTGGTTGATCTAGCGTACACTGTCAGTGACACTGCACCGTGATCGCTCACGACCGTGACATAGGCAGTGACATGTGTCATTTGATTGCAAAGTCCCACTAATCCGGCCTGTCATACATTAATACTACACAGCCCTTCGGTGGCTTTTCAGCAGACCTGGCTATCAGTGACACTTCTACACTGACGGCGCTGGGCAGGGACGTTGCAGAGCGAGCGAGCTAACTGGGACTTCGCTGTCCAGTAGCGGCCTGAGACGTCAGCAGGGTCAAGACTTTCATCCAAGAACGGCAACCGCTGCTAGCTTGTACCCGTGCCCCCGTCTTCTGGAAACACGGTCAGCCTCATGGAGCTGCAGTCGGCAGAAGCGAACTCGGAGACCAGGTCTTCCAAAAGATTTGACTCGTA
The DNA here is from genome assembly GCA_004794575.1 of Lanistes nyassanus. Taxonomy (NCBI): domain Eukaryota; kingdom Metazoa; phylum Mollusca; class Gastropoda; order Architaenioglossa; family Ampullariidae; genus Lanistes; species Lanistes nyassanus. Next base: position 132,201 of record SMGT01001903.1, on the reverse strand, counting down.
GTCAAAAGACACAGGTGCAAACAGATCCCCAATATCCTCGTCGTCATCTTCGTCGTCTGCAAATGACATCATTAAAACCGAACGTTTTAATTCCGTACTTATTTTAGCATGACCTGTGATATAGAACACTGTGGTTTAAAACTTACAGTCTTCATATCAACCAGTCACAATATAATTATCGATAGCATTTGGTACAGTTCCACTATGTGTAATACTAAATATTTTAAACACTAATTACATGTAAAATGCGTTAAAGTAAGTGCTATTTTTTCTGTGTGTAAATAGTATATAAGATGTGTGCTACATTTGTTCTAAGTGTTCTTAGCATGCCTCTATATACTTGACTGAACACTTGCTACCGACACAAATTTGAAACATTGTCAGAACACCATTCCTACATTGTCCAGCCATTGGAACCCTTTCGAGAACACAGACCAGAACACCTTTTACACCAAAGCGTTCTAGATGAATGTAAGATGCGTTCTGTTTCTGTAACAAAATAAGCGTTCTAACTTGAACACTTCATGTTTACAGTACGCAAGTGTGTGTGCGCTGTGCATTCTGAATGGCATTTCCCGCCACCAACGAGAGCAGAAAGGTCACTGGAAGGCTTATGACGGATCAGCTATACCCCTTCTATTACTAGAATGCACACCGGAAGTTTACCTTCAGGCGCCATATTAAACGTATCCAGGAGAAGGTCATAGTTCGTCTTCTGCCGGAAGACAGGCGAAGGCGGCGCTGCTCGCACGGTTGCCATGGTGTTGTGAGCTGCCTTTGACCCTGACGTGCTAGGCCTCTCCTGGCTCAGTGCTGGAGCTGAAGATTGGATTCGACTGGAGGTCAATGACGTCATCTCCTCTGGCACCTGACTTTGACAGGAGGCAGACGACGAGGCCTCTGCCGGTAAATCCAAAGTTTTCTGTCCCACGTCAGCCGGCGCGGTCTGGGACACGGACTGGTGGCTACAGGCGACGTCGATATGTTCTACAATGCCTTTAAGGACGCTAGTATACAGCTTCAGCTGCCCTGTTTCCATCTTCAACTTATTGTTTTCATCCTTCAGCCGGTTATATTTCTGAAAAGAAAGAAAGAATACTGATTACTTATTACTGATTACTGCTTATTCTTAATCCTAAACGAATATATTACAGTATAAGCTTCACCATCAAAGCATTTTCTGTATTGAGACACAGCAAAACACTCACTGCCTCCAAGAGCTGTCGCTGCTCCTTTTCCTTGTTCCGTTTCTTCCGCGCATGCGTCCTCTTTTGTGCACGTCGTTTCTCGATCTTTTCGAGATTTGCTTCTTTGGGTTCATCTTTGGCGGGCTGGCGGATAAGACAGAAAGAAAACAGTTTTATCTGTCCGACGCAGTTTAGGTTAAAATGTCGATCGTCTGCTGGCTACATGGCGTGGAGTCTGTCTTCTGCAAAAAGGCCCGTGACACCTGGTGACCTGTGAAGTAGGAACAAAATTGCCAAGTCGCTGGTGAGTTAGTCTGGTTACAAAGATTAATCTCCTCACAAGGAACTCGCAGGATGACCTTGTAAAACTCTCTGACCCTTCGGCAAGAAAAGGCACAAGGTCATCGAGCTGGCTCGTGTGTTACCTTTGAGACAGGATCAAGGTTTAGCCGTTTTCCTTTTCGAGCGCGGCCTTTGCAAGAGGTCAAGGTCTTCTGAGTGGAGCCAGGAAGGGCCGTCGCCATATTTGTCGAAGGCCACTCTTAATGCCCAGAGGCCAGCACCCAGTGTCTGCAGAAACACAGCATGGTCTAACGCTTGTGTTTGCTGTGAAATAGTTAAACTGTTTGCTTCTGTCGAGTTTTTGCTTCCTCCCTATGGCAAGATTTCTGGCAGAAGTCACGGAACAGGTGGGGCGGAGGGAGATCGAGTGAAGTAAACTTGCTGAAAAACTATCTCATGGAAAACAAGTGAACTACGGTACGTACTCGAAGACATTTGTAACACAACGCCATATAATGCTGAGGCATCTCGTCATACCATAAGAATAGACTCGAACTTGCTACGTGAACAGAAAGTAGAGTAACCAGTTTAAAACGCCTATACTTTTCCTCTTTAAGTTTAAATACACATAGCACTTCCAAATTGATTAGATAAAAGGGCTTACTGATGCAGGTCCTGTAGAGTTTGGAATATAAATACAGTATGTTCAGTCGTTGCTTGTCACTTTCCGTGATTTCATTTTCTTTGATTAGTGTAATCCCGTAAGTATTTGACTCTTTCACCCCACCCACCACAAAAAAAAGAGAAAACGCTTTTCAAGGGTAAAGTTCCCATGAATGTATTTGTCGTTCTCGTGAGAGAGCTCACGAAAGAAAATAAGAAACAACTTCTATGTGATTTCTTGCCTTGTAAGACCGTAAATAAGTTCAGACCGCGAGAGCATATAAGTGGAATAAAATGGATGCATGGATGAATGAATAAATGTGAGTGAGTGAGTGGGTGGGTGGGTGGGTGGGTGGGTGGTAGCGTGGATGGTTGAGCGAGTTGGTGGGCTAGGGAGTGACAGTTCAGGACAACTGGTAATGGTGGTGGGGTGGTGGATGAATGAGTGAGCGGCTGGGTGGGAGACGAGTGGGTGAGTGGCTGGGTTGATGGTTGAGCGGGTTGGCGGGCGAGAGAGTGACAGTTCAGGACAACTGGTAATGGTAGATGACAAAAAAGTCACACACTTAAGGACTTATCTATTCATATCCACCATGGCCACTGCACAGATGGGTTTTTTTCCTACTAGCATCGGAATTGGCTACACTTCTTATTATAGAATTAGAAGTTTGTGTGAAGCTGGTATAAAACATTCACTTATTTTAAAACAAGAAAAACCTGTAAAGATGAAGACTTGAAAGTAACTCACCAGGGGCAGAACTGTCACTAGAATTGATGAACTCCACCGTTATCGAGCGGAAGGCGATTGATTTTGGCGTCTGGCTGTAAACACCACACCGCTAATCTGACAGCGGACTGGCGACACAGACCGGAGTGCGGACTGGCAATGACGCTGTAACACATTAGGACGTTTTCATGTGTACTGATCCGTGACGCCGTAGTCACGCCATTTTAAAAAAAGGTTCATTTACATATTCTCCCAGCAACTGTGTCCCGTGGGACCTACTTCGTGAACTTGCGTCAGCAATGTATATAGTCACGGTTCTCACCAGACGGCGTCTGCCTCTGACGCCGAGTGAAATATCAACAACCACTGACATATCACTCCCCACTGCGAGCGGCAAGATTATTTCCCACACGGGAGATCCGGACAAAAGCTAAATTCAGGGCAGTCGTTGCACATTTCTTTCTCGTTTTCAATCACTTTGTTACAATTTTTAGTAGTCGACAAGCGCATAGTCCTATCCCCACCCTACCTCTAAGACACACAAAAATATACGTTACGCCTCGCCCTAACCCATCCTCTCCCCCATCCTCAAAACCCCTCACAAAATGCAAACACGAACCTTAAAATTATCCCCTAAAGTTGAGAAGTACTAAGAAAAAACGATGCAATGCTCATGCTGGAATGTGAACAGACGCCTCTACAACCAAAGATAGGTAACAGGGCGTTTAAGATAATTAAAACAGTATTTTGAGAAGACAACAATGAGGCTGCGAACTCTCGTGTAAAAAAATAATGTATCCTCAGGACGTACATCAGTCAGAAACGCCGTGCCAGTCTACAGTGGTAGCAGTTACACACAGATCTCAGCGCACAAAACACACACCGTCTGATGCAACATCCTGCTGAACTGTGTACGCAGCTCGCGCGCCGGAATTGCAAAACAGCTTGGGGAGTGGGGGGTGGGGGTGGCTATAGGTCATGCTGTAAATTAGGCAGGTATTGCGTGTCGCACCGACAGATGCGCGCGCTATCCTTGCTAGTCGCACTGGGTCGCGAAAACCTAACCCTAACCCTAAACCCAACCCTGACCCAAAACATGAAAACAAAAGTCCTACTTAACATCAAACCCTAACCCCCATCCACCTAAAAAAAATCATGATATAATACGGGCATCGAACCTGCGACTCTGAACTGAGCAGCCGTGTCTTAAAAAAAATAGATTTTGGGGGACGGTGAGGGGCCTCAGAGGGTGTCAATGGTAGAGAGGTATTATTTCAGTCTCCCTGCTACCAAAATACCAAGTAATTCGACAGCGCAGAGAGAGAGAGAGAGACGCGCTCAAGCCGTCAGTGGTGACTGTAGTGACAAAACGAATAAGGAGGACAGTTCAATGACAGGCATACCATGTTATTACTACACCCAGTTGTGGTATACTATCACTGTTGTATGTTAGTACAGATCTAGTCAGTTCCACTCCGATTACCTTAAGCAGAAGTATATTATACGGTTATTCGCGGTTTGTTGCTAGTTCCATAATAATTGCATTAAGAAGAGCAGCATACAGCTTTTCCTGATATTTCAACACACAACAGTTTTCTTTATTTTTTCTTCTCTCTCTCTCTCTCTGTTTGTGCTGCCATTGCTGCAAACGGTATGTACAGATGTTTCCTTTTTGAGTAACCATCGTTGAGTAACCATTTTTGAGTAACCATCATTGAGTAACCATCTTTGAGTAACCACATATTTTTGCGCAGTCGCCTGTTTCAGCAGCACTACAGCCATGTAAGTCTTGCACGAGTGTCAGTTATAGGCAATACCTTGTTGGAACTATTTTAGCATGGTAAACAGGGACTGTAAGTCAGTGGTAGTGATACATATATTGAAAGGAGTAGAAGAACATAAGGCAGATTCTTAGCAGCAAGAACTAAGAATAATGGCATCAGCTGCAGGAGTGTTACAGACAGACTGTTATGTATAACAGCACCAATGAAAGTTGTACATATTGATACAGCTGTGTATAATAATAACAGCCTCAGTTTCAGTGGTACAAAGGGCTCTAGCTTATAACAGCATAAGTTAAAGTGCTAAATATCCTTCAGTAGAAAGACTAAACTGTTAAAATTTTGCATACACACCTATAATAAAGTCGCTGGAAACAGTACCTACACACATTATAACAAAGCAACTAGCTGAAGAGCTAGTACTTCTTCTTGTTCAACTTCTTGTTGTACTTATTGTTTTTGTTTGCTGTTATTGCAAGCAGACGTGTTGCTCATGTGCGCGCTCACCTTACAGAAGAAGTCAGTTGACGGTTGGTCGTGGCTCAGCTTTGCCGTGACAGCAAGGGCCCACCTGCACTGCCACCTACAGCTGCTACACGATTACAGACTACACACGTCAACCGAACAGAGCTGTGCGTGGCAAGCGGCCCTATCTGTAGCATGCAGCATTTCTGACCTAGCACACAGAGACCTGCAGATACCGCTTGCAGTCACCTCCAATTACTGACAGACAGCGACCTCTGTCTGCGTAGACTCTGAGTAGAACGCACAAGGGCTTCCGGAACATGGACACTAATATTCCCTGTAGTTATTGCTGTATACACACACAGCAGGAAGGGATGTTTAGTTTTGTGGCTACAACAGGGCAGTAGTCAATATTGAAGCTATGTCACACAATGGTTGTCACACCAAGCTGATTTACACCTGACTCCACCTAATCAACACCCTGAGCTCAAGACAGAAAGACGTTGCAGTTGTGGTGGCAGTTGTGGAAGTGGTGGTGGTTAACGAAGTCGATATGGGTTTTTTTAAGTTAGGTATGAGCTTGGGAGCCTGTTCCAGGACATAGACAAACAAAATAGCTGGAGGTATACTGATATGGATCAAGTTCGCAAGCTGGTTTTCCCGATATGAATACACATGTTAACTGCAGTGCGCTGGAATTTTTCGAAGGACGAGCACGCTGTGACTCTTACCTCAAAGATTATTACAAATGCGAATGAATTGTTATGGACGGAAAAACATGTTTTCTGCCGGTCTGTCCGTCCGTCCGTCCGTCGGTTGGTCGGTCGCTCTACCTGCCTGCCTACCTGTCTGCCTGTCTGTCTGCCTTTGTCTCTCTCTGCATGTGTGCTGTGTTGCGACATCTAAATAAAGTAGACCCATATCTACATAAGTAGACTGCTGCTGTCCACAAAAACAAACCACATTCCTCTATTCTACGTATAGTGCTAATGGACACTGCCTAATTCTCGGCCTGAATGGGCCCAGCCAGTAGCAGAATACCTAACGTGATAGCAGAATACCTAACGTGATAGCAGAATACCTAACGTGATAGCAGAATACCTAACGTGATAGCAGAATACCTAACGTGATAGCAGAATACCTAACGTGAGTGTTGGAGTACCAGGCGGCAGTCGGGGTGCGCTTCACTTCGCGCAGTCACTTGCAATGAGGAAAATGAGAGCGTTTGGCGTCTGAATAACGCCACCTGACGCACCCCGGTACCCGGACTAACGTGTGTGTGCGTGCGTGTGTGTGTGTGTGTGCGTGGATGTTTGTTGGAATGTTTGTGTATGTGTCAGTGCGTGTGGGCATGTTTGAAATGTAGATTTATACTTCGCGGCACCCCGACATCGGGGCAGGCTCACAGCGCCTAACAGACTTTGTCAGACACTAGCGGGACGGACATGGGCATACGCACGCACGTTCGCATGCACACACACACACACAGGTCCACGAAATGTTATTACTGTAGGGATTACCAGTCGTGAACATACGGAATGGAACAGGTTTTCAAGGCACAGTATAAACAAGCGTGATTTGAGATCTAGTTTGAAAGACTAGAAATTTATCACTTCTGACACAATCTCTGGATGTTAACACAGGAGAGTAAGAATTCAAGCTCATTCGCCAACACATCTGATGTGTAGCATGCTGTAAGGACAACATTTTTTAAGAAGTCGGTATATTCAACATGACATGACAGTCCTGGCCGAAGGTCTTGGTTGTCTTGATGTAAACAAATAAAATTTCAAGACTTCTGGTGAAGTATTTTGATGAAAGCAATAGATTTTGCTAATCACAGTGTCACAGCTGTTCAAGCAGATGAAAGAAGAACCATCATGGAAAAGGTTTATGAGAAAACTTGTATGACTTTGTTATGTTTGGAGAAGTGAAATAGTGACATGAAACCGGTTTTGGGATGACACGTCCATAAAGAAAGGATTTATTCAGAATGAGACTGGGATAGAGAAGGTAGAGGGCTGGAGGTAAAACCACTGCATCAAGGGAACAGTCGGATGGAAAGACGGACCGAGAGTGTCGCTTTTGTATACTTTATATTGACTGGGAATTTGTAGCCGGGTGAATACAATGATTATCTCGTTTATTCCTGATCCCACCTAGTCTTGAACCCTCCGGACGCTGTCTTTAAATCACTGTCTGTAGTTTGACCGTCTGCTGTTCTTAGTCCGTCGTGCTGAAGTGGTACAGAACAGGTTTTGCTGCCCATGTGCAGCGTTAGAACAAAGTCTGCAGATTTGGGGTCATTCGCTGCAATTACTGACAAGAAATGACACAAACTGGACTACTTTTAAAAGTGTTCATGCCCCATGCAAAGGGATCTGCTATATAGAGCTGCAGGAGACTTCCCCATGGGAAACACGAAAAAGATATGTAAATGTAACTCAGTAACTATCGTACTTGTTTCATCTCAAACAATGACTACTAGAGTAATAAATGCAAGTCACTCTTTCCCATCGTAACACCCACACAATAGACAATCACTGCAGAAAGCCAAACAAACACTCAAATACTTAGAAAAACGCACCCTTCGCTAGTAAAGCTAGAGCGGTTGTCACGACACAAGCCTGTGTGTGTACCCCTGCATCCGGCTCTTCAAAGTAGTGCATGCGCTCTCCGGATTTAGGAAAAGGGCTCATTACAGTATCAACCAGAAAACAATCTAAGCTCATTCGAGAGTTTTGCCTATTTTACTTTCTTGTACTGCCGCTATATGTTCAGACGCATACCTACACAATATTCTACGCCAGCACAATTTCGCACAGGCATTAATTACGTACGTGTGTAGTTCACATCAGTACGTTTGTATAAGTTATGTGGTGTATTTGCCTGTCACATCACCTGACCCCGTATGCGAGAAACCCGAATAGTTTACTTATTCCAGAATGGCCACAATGGCAGGAATAAGTTCCTTGAATTTCCCATGCACGCAAACCAAATAGCTTATTTTTTCCCTCGTTATTCGGTAATAAGTTCTTCGGTCGTCGCAGGAGTGAACAGACTATTCCAGTTCCGCCGAAACAGCGTTTTCAGAGACAGAAAAATATCTGCTAATCGGGAATAAATTTAGGACCGTTTAAATGCATACGCGGCCTGGAAAACATCAGGGAGACTGATACAAAACTTTCGCTAAGAAAGAGCGGCGTGAAAACAGAACTAAGACCGACGCACATTTTGTACGTATCTTCATTCAGGCTTCTCCATTTCCGGAAATCTGAAGGCCGGGACATGGACTTTAGATCTTTACCGATAGTCTCGCATGGACGCCTGCGCACGTGGCTGTGTGCGTGCATGCGCGTGAGTAAAATCTGATGGTAAATTACTGGGGATAAACGTTCTTTTACTTCTGGCCATCGGGACTTGCTCTGCAGCATATTTCAACTCTACTGACTGCAACTTAATACATTTTCTGGCTGTTCTTAACTTCTTAGCACGAATGTTCGTTAGTCCGAACACAGCGAAATGCGACGAATGTTCTTGTTAAGAAGCGTCTTCACCGACATAGTGACATTTGGCACATTTGGAGATCGTACACTCCTCATGGGTAAAAGGAGGACTGAATTGATAACCACTATCCCACCATATCAAACCGTTTGATATGCACATAGTTTGCCACGGGACGTTAAGCAACAACCAACTAAACAACCAGCATATCAAGAAAGTCTACAAGAAGACCGATCAGAAGGCATTTATCACATAAAATCTCTTAACACTGCATACTCGACTCATCACAAATGGCTTGCCAGTCCAATTTCAACAGCTGGCTGGTGGTAAGGGTGGATGACATTCTGTAGGTGCATTGCAGTAAACTAGAATAGGTTATAAGCAGATCTCAATTTATTTCTATTGACGTATCTAGGCAACACTCGTACCAAACACGAAAGCAAAGAGCGACTCGTCAAAACCGAAGTCAGCTGTAGATCCAGTTTCAAGCTGGCATCGAAGTCATTCATCTATGAATCGATATTAGATCTTCATTGCCGACCTGTATTGCGACATAGCTTGCTGTGTCTCGGCCTACGGACATGAATATATAATAAACTGTATAGTAATGATCATGTGGGCAGCCTTTCCAGTGGTTTTCGGTTGATGTGAGGCAGTCCCGTTCCCACAAAGTGGTTTGAGCAAAACCTGTTTTACAGCTCAGTGTGTTGCAGTAGGTCATTAAAGATTCCATGCTGCTTTTAGACACAAAGCCCCTGTCATTTAAGTGAACAGGAAAGATATCAATCAGGAAGTCCTCTCTTACAGAGCCTGGAGGCTCTTGAGGCGGATGAAGTCAATGCAGCTGCATAGTACCTTGTAAACCCGTGTCGAGGATTTCTCATTTCGGGAAAGTCGAACGCTGTATTATAGAATAGGCCTTTGCCAGTGGTTTCTGGAGTAAAGATGTGCGTTTGCATGCATCGTGCACGTGCGTACGCGTGTGCGTGCGCAGAGGCCCGAAATTCCCAAACACAGCGATGATGAAGAAAAGGCAAATTACAGAAATTTTAAAAAATTGGATATCCGATGAAAAAAATTGGAAATAAAGCTTCTATTTCCATGGCAGGCGGATTTTCATGGGTTCCATGTCCACCACAGGCTTTTCAATGGGTTACGTGTCCCCATGACAAATCCACTCCATAGGTTACATCCCTACCATGGCAGACAAACTTTCCATGGATCGCATATCGTCCAGGACAGACAGGTTTTCCACGTGCTACATAACCACAACGAGAAGGTCACCACCCTTACAACTCCGCGTGCTGAGGTACTGGTATGGAAAACTACAATCTGACGCATTTTACTTCAGGCGCTCCACCCTTTACTGGTGACCTAGTGAAATCCTGTAGCGCTGTTAGCGTCCCGTGACATTTTTGAAGAGATCCGACTTCTTTTTCTTTTTTTTCAGTGGCAAACAGATCGCCTGCTGCAGCTGTCTGAAAAGACTGTTTCGAGATATTGAAGTACCCTCGATAAACGCACGTATGTTTGGCGAGTCTTTCTGTAAAAATCAAACAGCTTATCTCGTATCATTAAACAGAACAAAAAAGATGTTTTCGGTATCTATACCCCGAGAGCCACAGTGTGATATTATCCTGTAGCGATATAACTTAACGCCGAACAATGTGGGAAAGAACTGCGTCTTCTAAACGCTGATCTTTTCCACGTGGACTTCTAATGCGCCATAAATAGTAAAAATAACAAACCGGATTAAAGTTGGGGAAAACAACCTGAACATTTGAGTGCACAGGAAAAAAACGTCAAAGCCATGGGTTGTACTGGAAGATGTAAACCTTGACATCAAGCCTTCAGGTAATGGCTATAGGCTCCGAGCACGTGATATGCTAATGAGACACCAATATGCCCTTACAATTTTGAAGTTTTGTTAGCAGAGGGGATGTTTGTAGTAGGCAAGATGTTTGTTTGCAAATGTTTGAACGATGATACCTCGTAAAAGAGAAAGCAGTTTTATCCTGTGATAAGTCTGTCCATTTGAAACACAGCAACCATTCGGCGTGGTTCTGTAACGAGAGCTAACGGAGACAAGAGGAAGCGTCCCCAGTTCATATGTGATGTCACTACTTGGATTTGAAACATGTCTTAGTAATCAGCTGTCTGGATTTGCATACAATCCTCTTATGATCTTCCCATTCCAAAGCCATTGGAGGCATCCTTTCACGTTATCTCCCGAGATGACGCCTCTTTCCTTAAAGGTCACTCGGTGCACACATAGGATAACACTTTATCTCCTGGAAAAGGACTTGACTTTGTTCTGTAACCTCTGCAAAGAGTGTTTAGTTGACAGGCGCACGTCATCTCACACAGAAAAAATATCAGTCATACTTTGCTGAGATCCGTGGACGATACTTAAAAAAACAAAACAAATCAAACACCAACAAAATCAACTTTACTGAACATTTGTTAATATCACGCAAAACGTTAACTGGCAATTTAAAAAATCGTTACTAACAATACTAACTACACTAAAACTAAAGACGAGGAGTGTCCGACATGCATCTTTCCTCCACCCCCCAAGCAGCGTGCTGTTGGTGTCAGCAATTATCTGTATAAAATACACTTTTTTTCATGATGTACATGAACAACAACAACAACAACAACAGGCGTGAGATATGCTTTCCGCTAAACAATTCCGACGGCACTTTCACAGACAGGAACTGATGGACGGGTGATCATCAGTAGGCACTTGGAACGTGCACGTGTGCGTGTAGATGTGCACACATGCCTGGGTATTCGTGACAATGTCGGCGAGGGACGAAGTCCAATCAGAATGGTGTGAAATACTGAGTTTCTGCTCCTGTCGTCATTCTTTTTTTTTTTTTCATTCATGGTCATCATCATCTCCTAAACGCAGCGCCACCTTCACCCCAGCTGTCTGCAACAAATTCAGTTCGCTGCTGCCGTGCATTACGTGCTTTTGAAGGAAATACAGTCAGTCGCAAAAATAGCTCAGACCTTGAACACGCAACCACCATGGTATCAACAAGCAACTTCCTGTTCACATGACTCATGCCCAGTTCAAAGGTGATGATGTTTATAAACATTGCTCACCACCCCCCCCACCCCCGCCCTACCAGTCCTCACTAACTAGTACGCGAGGGCTATGCTATTTCTAGCTTAGAAGCACGTGAGTTAAGGCTGCCCTAGAAACCTTGACATGGTCTCAAAAATTAAACGTTTGGCTAGACAGATGATGCAACAGTGTAACTGGAACACTTGTGGTACACTAATGACTACCGTTAGTTGTTGTTATGAACAATACCATATGCTAAAGCGGAAGTCACCATGACAATCGGCCGAGGATCGTTAATCTGTCCCGCCTCATAACATGCAGGCGATTTGTTGATCAAGGCTAATATAGGGGTCACTTGTGCTACACTATGTCCTTGCACAAGTGACAATGCCTTGCGAAAAATGGACCTTAGCTAAATATACAGACATTTGAATTTCTGGATGAGGGACTCTGCAACTGACCCAGCATGTAGGTGGCGCTCTTTGCTTCACACTGACGACGCAAAAGTGTGGATCACTCATGGCAACTCGCGATCGAGTATATTGGAGCCTTCATGTCTTATTGTTTTCGTCATACAGTTATTCTGTCCTTTGTCAGTTATGCTTCCGTGTGTGCTTAACGGAATTAAACCAGGACTCTTGTACCACACGCCGCAAACAAAGTCATTTGACCTGCTGACCTAAAGTTACAGCGTTACAAGGGGTGTCCGCTGCAACAAACCAAATCAAACATAGCGAAGAATCTCTGTGGTATTCTTTGAAGAACTTCAGCCTCTAGCTAGTCTTCTTCGACAGCGTGGTCTACGGTACACGAGACGTTGGTAAAAGGGCTCAAAATAACGGATTGCCTCGCGTTGCAAGCACGGAAAACCAGAGTTTTTGACGTCACTAAGAGTGACGAAAGGGATCACCTTGGATACCAGGTGGGGACACTGAAAGTGGGACGGGTAAGAGCCCTACCCCTTACTAATTTTTTGGACCAGACAATGTGCATTTTGTCTGAAAAATGAACTTTATTAAATAAAAATAGCTCGACAGATCATCACGGGCCGACACTATGAAAGTGACAAGCGTACATACTTCATGAACTGAATAACACATAGTAGTAGTTTACCTACATCGATTGTATTCACATTTTCTATATAATGTTTCCTGTATTTGTCATACTGGGCCTCTGTCCTCTCTTATTCTCTCTCTCTCTCTCTTAAACACACACACACACACAAGGGAATGGTCGAGTGAATAGAACGCTGGTCTACGAACCCGAAGGCATGGTTCCATACCCATGAGCTACAATACCCTTCCCCCAGTTCATCCAGCTGGCAATGGGTACCTAACCCATGGGTCAGGAGGGAAAGGTGATGGGCACCTAGGACGATACACAATCCTAGATGGGCACCGCCCACACGAAGCTGGGCCACTACAACCCGAAACAGGTCATGGGATAACCTTTACCTTTTAAGAAATGTGGTAGGGGATGGGGTTGGGTAGGTTTGTGGAGCTGAGCGCTAAAGCATCGGACTTACGTATCGAAACTGCGGCCTCGAAACAAGAAATGTGACATATGTTACTGCATAGCTTAGTAAAAGGACAACGAGAGCGAGAGAGAGAGAGAGTCCAAAATAATCTCTAGGTTAATGTACTCCCCTCCCACTAACATTCAAAATCCTCCCTGAAGATAACGCTTTCCTCTTCGTTGACACGGTTCTCCTAAAATTAAATGAAGTTGGCTAATTCACAATTGACTAATTCACAATTGACTAATTCACAAATGACTAATTCACAAATGACTAATTCACAATTGACTAATTCATAATTGACTAAAAAACATCAAACAAAATTTTCTGTAATTTTGTCAATTTAAGCCGTCCGCTAAGCAGAGAAGATTTTTGTTGTGAGTAGAAGCTGTGAAGTAAATAACCGAAATCAAATGAAGTTTTGTTGCTGTAGATGGCTGAATTCTTGCTGATTTGACTTAGAGTTACCGTCTCAGACCTACTCTGGTTTTGTGGTGGTTTGTGAAAAACAACGACAGTTGGAAAAAATCAAGATGACAGAGAGTACTTATCGCTGATATAATTCATAGTCTAAAATCCAGTGATAAAGAACTTGTTTGTTCCGTCTAGTAATACATTATTCAGACGGTTGTATTTCCTTCAAGGTGGAACGAACTGAATAGTTAAAATGTTTATTCTGGTTTTACTTTCAGTCCTTTTTACTGGTATCCAATATGTGCATGCCGTCTCTCTCACCACCGCCTCGGTGGTCTAGTGGTCTGCTGCCGAGGCGGGAGGTCAGTGTTCGCGCCCCGGCCGAGTCATACCTACGACTTAAAACTTGGCAATCTAATATATAGCTGCCCTGCCAGACGCCTGAAATTATAGGGAACAGTACTAGGACTGGTTGGACCGCTGTCAGCATAATGTGACTGGGTGTACTGCAGCCTTTGTTGTTACAGCAGCCCCACGTGTGGCAGCAGGTAAACTTTTTCTAAGCAACACTGTCCTGATATGCACCTCGTTTGCAGCGGAACGTTAAGTAACCAACAACCAAATAACCATCTCTCTCTCTCTCTCTCTCACTTACTCGCCTGCGCAAGATAATACGTACGCAAACACTCACACATACCACACACATGAACATGAACATGAACATGAACATCAGACTTCATTCGTCTAATGACAAGGGCTACTTTAGTTATATATTTATTTTTATTTCCACCTTAACAATAACATGTGAGAATGTAGTATGTAACAGCCCACGCACACAACACAAATGCATGCACACCTGCACGCACACAGACGTGTACCTTTGTCCTTCGACTCTGACAAAACCACAAGTGTCGTGCAGTGAGCTTAAGGGCACGTGCAATATTTGTATGACGCTTGATGAAAAATAAAACTTTTCTGAAAGAAACTTTCTAGTTATCGAAATTAAAGTAAATGGTTTAAACCTCACACAAACACCATATATATATATATCTATATCTTAATTTACGTCTCTCGTGAGCTTCACTTTCAAAAAGTAGCGACCCTAACTTTACACCAGTGAAATCATACAATAGAAGAGTGGCCGAAGCAGACGATATGCCCTGTGAAAGTGCAGTAAACAAACCAAAGACACAGCGGCTTGTGGCTGTGTTGGGCTGAGGCGGGAAGTGGGTGTGGGGCTTCCAACTAAATTTGGAGGACGTATTTGATAATACTAGAGCATCGCACAAAACATAAGAAATTCACATACGCACACCTCTACAAACGTATGTGGTTTATATCCAGTCACTGTTCATAGCCTCAACGTGGCTGGTACCATTTCAAACCTTTACTCACTGTTTGACTGTATATCAGAACATTAAAGCAGTTTCCACAAGTAGCAGTGATATAGGCCTCAAGGACATCCACTCGCGTCTAAAAAGAAACACATTTTTGTCCAAAAGAGGTTAGTAAGAATGACTGAAAAACAGACTTTATCAAATTTCCACCGATGTTAAATTATTACCGAAGGAGGGGACAGGTTCTTTTTTTTTTTGGGGGGGGGCAACTTTTTGTGTTCGACCTAATCGAACAGTGTAACACCGACCTTACTGCTAAACTGAAGGTTGTACGGAATGCTTTCTGCTTTAACAATACAGGGGTCAGTTTCATGCGCTATTATCTAGTGCCAGCGCAGCATAAAGCCAACGTGTTTTTAGCTTGCAAACGCTTCACTCAAACCTTAGTGTAACCGTGCTCACAGCAATTATGTGTCTGCAGACACCGTGAACACAAAGGCAGACACCATGCGTGCGCGTGTACGTCCGTGCGTGCGCCATGATCGTCAGCTTGCACAAGCTGTCGCATGCCCGCTCGGGGCTCACAAGCCAATAGCTGCTGAACCATGGACTGCATTGTGCGGGCGTCAGTAGCTTCAAACGATATCACATGATTCGACCAAGTCGAAGGAACACGACGCCAAGAAACTAAGCCTCCCCCTGCTCCCCCCTCGCCCCATTTCATCCATTTCATCGAGGAACCTCCAGCAACACGCGACAATCTGTGCGCAGAACATCTGATACAACTTGGAAACTGAATCAGATGTTTGTTAAAGATGGTTATACCAGCTCTCGATTATTGTTACATTTGATGTTATCGAACAGCATGATTCCAGCATTGCACGTGCCTCCAGTCTGCGGCCTTGGTTTTTGCTTTGAACTACAACTGGGGAAACGCCTCTATTGCCCTCAACCCTTGCAACGACAAATAAACTTTGTATCCGGAAGAGATTCTACACGTTAAAATGTTTCGTGGACAAAATGACACTGAGACATCGACCTCAGGTACATGTGACCAGCTGTCATACAACACGACACGAAACATATCATTCTTCACTAATTTTTTTTTAAACAGTACTACTGGTTGCCTTAGATCTGCGATATGCCACAGAGTCTATTGCATGGCCCATTTCATCACCTTCCCACACATACAACTCTACAAAATATCACGAAACATCTGATTGGCCGGGACCAGCAACCGTTTTTGTAAACGAAAGAGGTGTTGCAAACGCTCCTATGTAGCTCAGACCAGACGCGTGTTGCAACGACGCTAGAAAAGCTAGATTCTCGCAGAATCTAGCAGAAAATACAAAATACAGAATATTCTCCACAGCGAACGTAGCCATCTTGGTTTTTAGCTATTTCCGGCTCGCCTTTCTAGCTAACGTTGCAAAGCACTGCACGCCACGGCTTTCGCTTGCGGATAGAATTCTACTTTTTCTAGCGTCTTTGCAACACGCGTCAGGGCATCGTATCTTCTGTTCATACCTAAAGATGCACGGTCAGTGGGCTTTACGACAAACCGTTATGACTGGAAGTGCATATACTAAGGTTCATGCAACCCGACCCAGGGCTGAGCTGCAAGAATGTTCGTATTCTCTTTCTGTACATACAAGGCGGTCGTAGAGTCTTTCTGTACACAAAAATACTTATAAACTTTATCGGATAGTACTCTTATGAATAGAATGGTTAAGAACACAACACTGCGTTGCCCTACTTCAAAACAAGCATGCGACAGAGGAAGGAAAAATAAAATCTCTCTCTCTCTCTCTTCATCGTTTGCACATTCGCATATTAGAGAACGTTCACTTCAGTGTTACAACACGCATCTAAAAAGTGAATATATCGATGGCCGATAAGCACAGATGTGGAAGTCTAAGATTATGTAACTAGCCGATAAAAGTATTCTACTTCTAAGTGCAAAAGCACAAAGAGAATAATTAGAATGAAGTAGTCTTCTGCTATTATCTTTGTGTCCTTCCGTCTACATATGTAGATTCTTGTAACCATTTACCTTCTGAATATAGCAGTTACAGGGACTTTTTTTGGAGAATGCGCCAGCACTCATGCTCACAGACACACAAACACACAGTCTGTTACACACAGTTCCAGCCGCTTCGTTTTCCATTACATTGCCTAACGCTTCAATGTGTCTCTTTTATGGACTCGTGCTGATCCTCCCAGTTTTTAGTTTATGGCACTAGCATCTCATTTGTTGAGCCGTTTAGCAGTTTTGTTAGATCTCATCTCTTTTTGTCTCTAGCCACGCGACGGGGTCAACGTTTAGCACTGCCAGACTGTCCAGATCGGAGTGCCTTGGCATGGCTGGTCCGGCATAATCCGGGGACCTTAACTGATCCGTCAGAATTCGACGCCTTAGCAGTTGGTCTGTCATAATCTTTGGGAACCTTAGCTACTTCGACACCATTCAGTTCTCTACTAAACTGGACCACACGCCTCCCGAGATAAAAAAAATCCCACGTGTTGGTAGAACTTTCTTTTAAGAAAAAGGGAAAGACAGGTACACATTTGCAACATATCATAGCCTTTATCTATAATCAAACACAGCTGAGTGGGTTTTGTGTCACATGACAGCTCGATTTTCAGTCGCATCCACCTATTCGATAGATGACTGCATTAGACTGTTAGCAGCTGTTGTCTCATAATACGCACGCCCTGGCACGACAGATTTGTCACAGTCTAGTCCCTTCACCTGGTTCCTTCACTCCCGTCGTTGGCCAGCCCGAGACAGTCACTACTAGCGAAGCCCGGTACTAGGGAGCCAGTGCTGGAGGGAGTGGAGGGTGTGTCAGGCATGTCTTCTGGCGGTACCAGGTTTTCCCCTGGGCAAAAGGAAGCGTCCCTGTCCGACTGGACATCACCCACGCCCCTGTGCAAGTTGCTGTCTGCCGACTGGCTTCCGTCCTTACCGGTTTCGTAATACAGGTGCTCCGTAGTGTCGGTTGTCTGGCTGCTGACGCAAGTTGTTATGGCCGCAACACCTGCTGGCAGAGAGAAGAAGCGTGGGCGTTTGGCTGGGCTGGCCTCCGCAGCATCGCCATCGTGACTAAAACGAACTCTAGTCGGGGGCAACTTTGCCAGCTGGTCGTCTGCTTCTGTGGGAGAGTGGCAACCAGGGGAGATCACTCTCGTCCCTGCGTTGCTGGGTGGTGTTTGGTGCGAAATTAGATCTGGCCCCTTAGCGATGTGATTCTGTACAAGACCAAGGGTGCTGGAGTTGCTTGCGCCCGCAGACACGCACCAAGGGTCCATAACCAATCCACGTCTTTGCAGGCTCCCGGAGTTGCTTCCCTTCTCAGGGCTTTCCTCGAGCTGACCGCAGGGGGTTTGCACCACCTCTTCACAGTTCTCGCCAGCCAAAGAGACCTGCTGTGACCGAGCTTCTTCTAAAATTACGGTTCCCGCGTTGGGGTCGTCTCTGTAATGCGCATTCATGCTGTCGATCTTCGGCACCACCTCGTCCAACTCCTGCATGAACAGGACCTGGTCGTTAACGGAGAACTCGCCCGCAGCGGTCTGTCCCGTCGAGACCTCCACCGACAATACCACCTGACCCTCATCCTCAGTCAGCATGCGCAGAAACCCGCCTCCGCTGACGTCAGCACACTCTGCCACGTCTGCTTCACCAGTCTGAACTGCGAAACCTCCTGACGTCACGCTTTCGTCATCAGCCGCTGTGACCTCTTCTGCCGCCAGCTGGGGCGCGGTCACCACGGCGAGGTGGTGGGCGGGAACGGAGGTTCCGGAGCTCGGGTCGTCTTCCACAAGGACGTATGTCACGTGCTCTGCAGGCCAGGACACGCCCTTGCGGTACTGTCTGACGCGGTCCACCGCCAGCGCCGGCCCTGCCGACGACTCGCTTCTCAGCCTTCGTCGCAGCGCCCCCGGGCTGGAGGCTGAGGCGGCATCGCTGGTCGCGTCGCTCTCGCCGCTGGGCGCTGAGCAGAGGACGAACACGCGCTGACCCAGGTCAACAGCCAGCTCTTGCGCCTGGTGCGATGAGGTCACAACGGGCAGTAGGCTGGACAGCAATAGCTGCGTCGAGATTTTCTGCGGCAGCCTGCGACAGTCGTGGTCCTTGAGGGCGGACTTAAGCTGGAAATGGCCGCGCCGCAGCTTGTCCACATCGCTCTTCAGCCGTCTGTTGGTGTACTCCAGCTGACAGTTAGTCTGCACCATACGAACTTAAGTCAGCTTTTTGTCACTTGTGGGAGAAGGGTGTGGTACAATAACCCTACTCTTACAGCCACCCACGGCAGACAGGAAGACAGGAAGGCAGGAAGAATGCCCAGAACCAAAGTAGGATGCGAAAAGGGGCGATCGCAAATGGAAAAAGCAACAAGAGGAAGGACAATGGCGAGAAGAACAAATAAAAAGAAACCCTAACCAATATTAATTTACAGTCTGTATTGTACTGTCTGTACACTGTCTGCATTGTACTGTACGTACCGTATTGCATGGCACTGTAAACAATGAAACCAATATTTTATCTACTGCGATGTGTCACACTGTATTGTATTCCTTTGGAACCAGTTACAATTATTGTACTGTACCACACTGAATAGTAACGTACAGTAAATATTACCGTTTACTCTATCGTTAGTTGAAGTGCATTCTGTACCGTGTTGAAATGTAAATATTATGTTTTACTTAACTGTTTTGTAAATATCATGTTTTACTCAACTATTTTATACTATAGTCTACAGCAAGGACTGCACTCTTCTTTTGTGCTGCATTGTAAATAGCACAGATGTATTGTACTGTGATGTATCGCACTGCATGTATATTACCAACAGCACAACAGCGTTTTGTATAGCAATCATTACAGTTGTGTAGTGAATGCAAAAAACACTGACAACTATTGTATTCTACTTGTATTGCAAACACTACAACTGCACTTTGTATTGTGTCATATTGCATTGTACTGTATTGTACGGCAGATGTATTGTAAACACTACAGTTGTGCAGATGTTGTATGACTATTACAAACACTACAGCTGGGTACTGTATTACAAACAGTGCAGCTGAAGTATGAAGTACTACATACGGTACGAACTACCACAAACAGTACAGGTGATGTATGAAGTACTACATACAGTATGTACTACATACAGTACGAACTAGCACAAACAGTACAACTGAAGTATGAAGTACTACGTACAGTACGAACTACCACAAACAGTACAGCTGCAGTATGAAGTACTACATACAGTACAAACTACCACATACAGTACAGCTGAAGTATGAAGTACTACATACAGTATGAACTACCACAGACAGTACAGCTGCAGTATGAATTACTACATATAGTACAAACTACCACATACAGTACAGCTGCAGTATGAAGTACTACGTACAGTACAAACTACCACATACAGTACAGCTGAAGTATGAAGTACTACATACAGTATGAACTACCACATACAGTACATCTGCAGTATGAAGCACTGCATACAGTATGAACTACCACAGACAGTACAGCTGCAGTACGAAGCACTACATACAGTACAAACTACCACAGACAGTACAGCTGCAGTACGAAGCACTACATACAGTACAAACTACCACAGACAGTACAGCGGCAGTACGAAGTGTCAGGGCTTACAGTTTTCAGCTCCTCCAACTTCTTCTTGCTCCTTTCTCGCTCCTTCCGCGCCCAGTTCCTCTTGTTCAAGCGCTGTCTCTCCAGCCGCTGCACCTCCGCTGGCGTCAGCTGCAAGCAACACAATGGCATTCTCTTACTTGCAGTTGGAAAAAAAACCCACCCAAGATCTATCTGACTGGGGGGGGGAGGGGTCGACTCTCTTACTTGTATTGCAGAATTGTTTTGTTGTAATCAACAAAGCTGTCACTTGTCCCCGAGAGAAAAAAGGTTTATTACATACGCCTTCTCTATGCGTTTCCGATGACCTTCAGAAAAAGGAACATAACAGATAGTAATAAATCTGCATGTGCAAACCATGCAGCAGATAATCCATTCTTACTCTAAGACTCGGAGACCTAGAGCCGAGGTGAGCCCCGGCAACCCCTTTTACGAAGAAGAATAGTGGCGGGGACGGGGGACCACGACGCCGCGAGAGCAGTACAGTTGAACTGATACTCGACTATCAGACTGAGTATCACCTAGTGATCTCCGGGCAATAAAATGTGAATGAACCTAAACCACTATTAAGGTGGTTAGCAACCGCTGAGTTAGCAACAAATGGCGCCGCCATGCTTTCTCTGTAGTTAAACATCAATAATAAACGTTGAGTGAAAAGAGGCCAGACTTCGTCGTTGAGTGTACGTCTGGAAGACACGAGGGCGGCGCCCGACTTAGGAGCACTAACGCTACATTGTTGGAAGCAGTCGTCAATGTATTCGTCTTTGGGCAGACGGCGAGCACAGAATGGCCACTGAATGCTTCCTGCAGCTTAAACCACTTCAAAGCCCATGCGAAGTCTTTGCCCTGCAGCATTTACCTGTTATGCCAAGAGTTTTTAAAAGTGTATTGGATAAAATAGGCGGTGTGCTCACGAATCACACTCACAAGCTTCTAAGACCAAACCAGTCGCTAGGCAAAAGGGCCGTGCAAGGAACTCCGACACATAGCCCTCAAAGCAAAAAAAAAACAAAAAACAAAATAAAAACCCCACAATAAGAAAAAGTTTCTAAATACTAAATGCATCTATTTATCACAGCTATAATTAGCTTGTCTCTATTTACTACCGTTCGTTGAATAATTTATCACATAGATGTTAGCATAACTGTGTCTGCTGTGGTAAAAATGCATTTGATTCGGGGTGTTCCTACACTCCAGCGGAAGTTTTTGAACAACAAGATAAAATCCAGGAGTCCTGCCGGGCAGTAGTAGCTTGCCAGTTTTTAAGTCATAGGTGTGATGCCACAGATGCCATGTTTTCATGGGGAAAAGACATGACCACTAAAATGTTTCAGCAGCTTCGACGGGACAATTCGTGGAGCTCAAGCGATTTGGATTCAAACACTAGATTACGGTGTGCATTTCCGTTTCTGCCTTCTAATCAGCTTTGGCTAATTATTCAAGTATCCTCCCCTCTTCCTTCTTCGACCGCCCCCCCCCCCCCCCC
>SMGT01001903.1:34543-100596 GCA_004794575.1 Lanistes nyassanus | reverse complement strand
AAAATGTGAGTTTACACAGTTTTACACTTTGTTTATGTGCGTTTTGTGCATGACAAGCCTATGCAAGGACAGCCGTGTGATTGGCCAGTCTACCAACTGGGGTTCCCAAAGATGACCTACAGCGTCCATTCTTATTATACTGTGAACGCCAGGAATTTTCGCAGACCTTTGAATATGGCTGCTCAAGCAACGATGCTGGAAGCCTAAAGATCAGTGTGCGTTCGGAGAGTGTCTGTGTGCTGCAGTGATTCTACGCATACACTGTGGCAGTTTCTCAACACACTGTCATCTGCTGGACTCGGAAATGAAGACATGAAAGCATTCGCAGGAAGCTTACCAAAGGTGGGAATGCTTTCCCATTCCTTTACAGCTGGCGATCAATGCAAAATAGCAGGTATGACTAAACCCAGCTAGGTATGGACTATACCCAGCTAGGGTATCAGTGGTTTAGTGATAGAAGACTCACCTGCCACGACTGAGGCTCGAACTGGGGATTAACCAAATTAAGTAAATTTTATATAGTGTTGTTCAATGATCTGCATACCTGCTTGGGTTCATTTGCCTAATATGAAAAAATACTCCCAGATTTTTGATGACCCCAAGGTAGTTCACACGGGATTTCTTCATAACAAAAATAGTTAACTGACCCGAAATTTCCATTGTTTCTGCAGACTTGCCTATTCCATACTATGCTTGACTATGTTTACATTGCATTTCAATAACGTTACATTCCGATTCTGAAACGAAACAAAAATATTTCCTCTTTTATGGTGTACGTGTACGTGCATCACAACTTTCCATTAATATTTTGCATATATGTTCAAGCATAAAGCTTATGTTCGGGTTCACTTTAAATTACCAAACCTGGACACTACCCTGAAATGGACATCTGCTCAGACAGAAAAGACTCGCTCGATATTTCTGTCGTTTGTTGATGGCGCTATTTTTAGGTACCGACTCTAGCTAGATGGGGACGGGGAATAACCCAGCGAAAATAATATCGGGGATTCTCCGTTCTCTTGGCACCCCTGCGTCAGCTGCATCCGCTCGATCTGCGCCAGCTGTTACTGCAACTTTGCGACTGCTTTCGTTCCATGTTAAATTTCCCATTTGCTAAATTTAGCCGTACTCTCGTCACCTCTCCGTTTGGCTCTGAAACCTCATCACAATTATTAGCTGTTTCCGTTAGCTGGTCAGTGTCCCAGACGCTGGCTGATGATGCTGCTAGGAAACATAACTTAAACAATTGACTGCTGCTTGGAGAGTTAACACGCAATAGCAGCAAACAAACCGCATGAGTCAACCTTATTACTAAAGACACTACGATGCCAGATGACACAATGCAAACAGGTAAATGCAGTAAAAAAAAAAGTATAAAATAAAAAGGAGAAAAGGAAAATAAAAAATTAACGAAATCCACTCAATCACAGATCAGTCAGTCCTTTTCTTTATCTTTCTGGGTTTAAAGAAGGGATACCTACCCAGAAAAGTCCACTTTGTGTTTTTGTTCATATATATATATATAGCTTGACTTATTGTTAGTACTTGACGAAGGGTGCCATTAAAAACAGCGGCTGAATACACTGTCTTTTCTGAATAAGGGCCCACTTTTAATTGTAATGTATCTTACCACAATTATTTTAAGAAACGTTAAAGCGGTTCGCTTTAATGAGAGAATGATGAGTGTTTGCTGCGCCGCGCAGCAGCGAGAGCTTTACCGCGGCGATTTGTTCAGGAAGGAAGGGAATTCGAAATACTGTACTATTTGAGGAGACGACGTCACAAAAGTGGCTTGAATGGGAAATTCCTAAGTATATATGTATGGTTTAACCCAGTTATGTCGATCTGCAGTCATCCTTGTAAATTATTCAATCTAATTGGATTGACAACAATAATAATTCATTTAAGCAGGAATTCTTTGTCTTGATTTCTGTTACCTTTAACCCCTTTCAATTTTTTTAATACAGTTACTTTCAAACAGTTGTGTTGATTTCTTTTTCTTATTCAGATGCAGAGAATAGTTACGTTGACTTATTGTTTTGCGGTCAACGTAAGAAAAGACAATAAAGTATAGATTTTCAAACCTTTGATAAGAAAACCAGAGGAAATATATGTTTTCAAAATAAATTCAGTTTAATTTACACGAAGACATCCCTAGGCATGAACGATTATGTACGCTGTGTGACAGAAAAGACATAGGTGATGAATACCATTATATTTTCTTATGTGACAAATTTACAGCTGAACGCAACACCGCACTGACACCATACTACTTGAGCCGGCCAAATACATTTAAACTTTATAAACTCTTTTCCTGCAAAAACAAAACTTTTGACCAAGGTAGTGGATTTTGTTAAAGTACTTCTTAGTAGAGTACATTAATGAATAGATGAATATGTGCCTATGTTTTTGCATGTGGGTGCGTCTGCGTGGGTGATTGAGCGTGTTATTTGGGTGTTTACTAATCATTGTGTTTATTTATCAATATATGTATATTCTAATGCCAGGTGAATTATTACTGACGTGTTCTTTAACAATTATTTTCTTTCTTTCTGAATACCCCCTGAGGGTAAAAGAATAAAGAAACTTGAACTTGAAGATAAACTTTTCATCGTGTCTGGCCATCATCGTCGAAATGTGCGATCCACAGCAGGGATTACTATAAGGCAGCGTGTGTGACAGGCTATATATATATATATATGTATGGCCGGTGTTTGGAATGCCGACATCAACAATTTATTGTCTTTGAGTGTCTCTGACTACTGTCGTTACGTGCAGACTTTTTCCTAATATGAGCCATTAAATCTAATAATAATAATAATAATAATAATAATAATAATAATAATAAATATAGATTTTTAACGCGCGAGAACACATTTCATGTGCACTTCGCGCGGACGAGGCACAGAGACACTCTAATGAAAACAACACACACACACACGTAGAGGGAGAGATGAACGCAACACTGACCATGTAACAGGTTAGGATACAGATCGTCCGTCATTCACAGGCGGGTGGAAAAGCATCATAAGAGAGGATGGACAGAGAAAGTTGTAAGTTAATGCAGACAGGCAGTCGCGACGTCAGTCAAGGTACTTGCGGAAAAGATAAGTTTTTAAGTTTCTTTTGAAAGTCTGTAGTGTTATTATTACGATCGAGGGACAACGAATTCCAAACAACAAGTACTTGAAGAAGAGAAAGCACAAATAAATGAATTGTAAAACATGAGGTCAGCTTATAACAGTCTTCGATCATAGGAAATTAGACGATTGAGGAAACAGGAATTATCAAATGAGGACATGAATTTTACTGAATATATACTAAGATTTTTACCTACTGCCGCTAAATAAGTCCAGAATATTAGGCAACATTGTTTGTTTCAGGTAACAGGCCCAAAGAATAGGGCAGGTATAGTTAGGTCGAGTTTTAACATTTTAAAATCTTTTATTCAAACATCCAGACACCTCGATTAAGACTAGCATTCTCTACATATACAAACAGGCGAAAGTATCTGTCAAGGTGGGATAGTCAGCTTTAATTTTACGTGTTTCAACTGCCCGTTTCCTGTTAAGTATGACCTATTCCCAATATTCTGATACAAATTTAGTATTCTCGAATTGTGTCCCATTGCAAGTAGCAACGAAAGGCCAGAGTTTTCTTTAAATGCAGCAATGGGCTCTACGTTTAATAGATTTTTAAACGATAAACTGTATCTGTTAGACGAAATCAGTTCGGCAGCTGCGTTTTTGGCATTTCACTCTTTTTTTTAATCAAATTATTTAAAGACTTTATGGAAGAGGCAGAAAAGACAACTACCTTTTTGGAGGCTCCCACACTCGTAGGGACCCATGAACTTATCGGGTCCCCCTCCCCACCCCACTCGACAGCCCTGTGGAGAGACACAGTCGAAATGCCATTGATCAGAGGTTGGAGGTGTACCTACTGGAATGGCGGTAAATACCGGAACGCTTTTCAAACAGAAGGGTATAACGTACCGCAAGGACATAGTGTGGTTAATAACAATAAATCCATATCAATTATCAATTAAAATACAGTCAGTGCTCCGAAATAACGATCACAGCTACACGAAATAAAGGCTATCCATTACACTGATTACAGCAAGTACAGTTACAATTAATTTTTAATTGAACGTCAACGCATAAAAGCACAAGACTGCCATGTGAAGATTTGCGGTCAGATACGTATCAGCAACATTTTAATAAAATCGAAGGGTTCGGGCTCTTTTTAAAACACGCCATGGACCTCAAACAGTAAAGTGACACCTAAAATACACGTCGGCTTCGGTTAGAATTATATAAGTCGTTCTTCCTCGTTTCCGTTATTCTTGGATGATCAATGGAAATAATAAATAGCTGGCGATCAGCTTTTGGAAATAGCAGGAAACAACCTTGGAAAATCTTACTTATGGAAAAGTTTCGGGATAAAAAAAATGCATTATGACTCGGAGACAGAAAAAATCTATGTTGCTTTCTGCCGTGTCTGCAGCACTTGGACGTCATCGAACTCCCAAGTGGTACAACCGGTAATATGGCTGTAAATGTACCTCAGACAGCACCATCCAATGCTGTTTGGTTCTGCTTGTAAAGGCTTTGTTTATTTGGTGTCCACTTTGGTTTCCACCCTCTCTCTCCACTTTCTCTCTCTCTCTCTCTCTCGATCTCATACCCACACACACTCTCGATCGATCTGTCATATGCACCTACACACGCACAAGCACGCCTGCAAACGCCCAAATGAGCATATTATGCATAACTGACAAGGTTTATGCTTCCAAGAAACTCTGGTACCCACATGGCAGTGAAAACCCATTGAACTGCGTACCCGTACGGCTTTTTGTACCAGTACGTCCGATCCAACCTCTGCTATGAATGGAGGCCCAATTTATGCCCATACGCGTTGTAGTCCATGAGGCAAACTTACATTTTCAAACACTTTTGTTGTCTTTCTTTGAGTTGTTCTCGTGATATCTGGCCTTAATGTTCACGGTCCTTTTTTCCTGTCAACCCTTCTGAAACTATTAATCTTGTGTATGGAGTTTTTTAGTTGATAATTATGGATGAAAAGCGGATAGGGCGTACGCTAAATATAGCTGTCATGTGGAAGCCATGTGATCCGATCCTCCAATGGGGAGCGGCTATAAAGGTGACGTTCATATTGTTTTGATTGGGTCAAACTACGTACAAACCCTTTTCTCGTAAAGTGTCGTTAGTTCTCGCTCCTCACGCAAAGCCAAAGTGTAGTAAGTGACATCATCATGAAAGACAGAGCCAAACAGGTGATCGGAGTACTGAGCTCTCTAACCGTGGTTTCGACCACAGAAACCGTTTTATTCTAAAATTATCCCAGCTCACGGTAGGTCAGTTTTTCCTCCCACATAGTTCCTTATTACACTCACTTGCACCCAGGCAGGCTTTTTCGGGCACTCCACAACAGGAAGTTGCTTTGTGGTCACTGTGAAAATAAAAATGGCACACTTTTTGGGTGTTTTATCAACAACACAGCTGAGTAGGAGAGAGAGTCGGATCATTCGTGGTTATTTGTAATGAAAACCTTGACAGAGGCCAATATGAAATTTCTTAGCTAGCCTTGAAAATCGGCAGGGTTTCAAACCGATATATCGCAAGCGAACTATTTTCGATTACGGTCTGTTTACCTCGTTCAGTCACTTCGTTTGTTTACCCTGGAGTTAGGAGCCCACAACAGCCGATCGTGCGCTTCGTTACAAGCACAAACAGTTTTTTTTAAGTTTTGTTAGTAGTACTACAGTAGTAACGTTCATTGAGTTCTTGGTGCAACTGCATAAAGAATAAAAATATCCATCTAGTTTCATTTCTTTACCTCTTACCATGATATAGAGTGCAACAGTTTCATCATTCATACTTACAAACTTGATGCGAAAGTTAAAGGAAGTATAGTTTAGACTACATCAGTTCTGCTGTTACTGTTCGCATTGCGATGCTTTACATACTTGCTGTGACAGCGACCAGAGCAGATTAGTAGTTGTGAACCTAAACTGAAGTTACCACCCAGCCAGAAAAAGTAAATAGAGTCACCATAATCTTTTTGACGCTAAACTCCTTGCCGTCATTTAATTACTTTTAAGTGGGTAGATGAAGAGGGTTTTTTGTTTCTTTAGTTTTCAACTTTCAAGCAAGAAAGTAGCAAGAAGTATGTTTTATTGTTTTTAAAAAATATGAAAATGGCAGTGTTAAACCAAAATACAAGCATGCATAACTAATGGAATGGGCAACCTCTGACTGACAGAGGATGCAGAAATAAAAAGTTGAATGAAAATCAAGAGATGCCATTGCTTGCAGTTTTTTCCCACCAGGTCTGTTTTTGGCCTTTTACAGTTGAGGAGGTCAGAGGCAAAAATGCATTACATGCCACTAAACTCTAGCCGGATATTAAGGTGAATCAGCCAACTAAATTTGACATTTCAACCAGCTTATGTTTGATCAGTCTTTTATTATCGGAATGTTTAATCCAGCAGACTGATTTACTTTACCACCAAGTCTGAGCTGTATAATGCTTTGTTGTGTATCTCAATCAAGAAACCAAACTGTTGTCCCCTCTTTATTCTTTTTCTGGTGCACCTTAATATAAGATGGTCTTGACAATTGTGCTACAAAAATCTTGCTAAAAATTAACAGTTTCCACCAAAGGAGATCAGAAAGAGCTGTGGTCTGAAGCAAGAAGAATTTTAGCAAAACTAAATTGTATCTGCTGGAAATATGACCCAATGTTTACATACTCTAATAAATTTTATAGTCTTTTCTAACAAAGAAATTTTTGGAGGTGTGTGGTGGGGGGGGTGGTAATATCTTTCTAAAGAAAATCTATAGAAATTAAGGGAAAAAGCTTTAGAGCATCAAAGAACTATTCACCATTTAAAATTTTAAGACGTTAACACTTCATACATTTACTTATTTTAGCTTTAGGGCTGGAGTCATGTGACAGGGGATGGACACAGATGACAGCAATGAAGATGTGAATAAAGAACTAAAAGCAGACCCTGGGACCGGGCAAGATCAAGGAGGCGGTGTCATTTGTTTTGATGCATCAACTGCCAAAGGAGATGCCAGTCCTGAAGCCTTTCTCACCGAGCAGAAGCAGGAAGAAAAAGAAGAGAAGGAACCTGCCCCTAGCCAAGAGTCTGCCAGTTCCATGGATCGATTGTCCTCTGTCATTTCTCTCGTTAAACAGGTTAACTTTGTCAGTTGTCAGTTTTCCTTCTTGAGATTGGTTCAGTAAAAGTGGCCAGCTTTCTTAATTTCTTATGCAAGCAATTTTTTTTTGCCCAACCCTGGTTTTGGGTGGGTTTGGGGGGAGGGGGGGAGTAGCAGAATCTAAGCAACATTTTTGGTATCAGAACTACCAACACTAGCACTGCAGCAGTGACTTTGTCAGTTGGTACCTAGACGAACTTTATAAAATTGTGAGCAAGAATCACATACTTTAAATACAAATGCATGGGTGCAACTTCTCCTATTCTGGAATGGAAACTGTTTCTTTTTTTACATTTTGGCAGAAATGGAAAATCCATTGTCCAAAAACTTTGTTGAGAATAACCTCAGTGGTGACTTTTTGTTTATAGCCAGATTACGTTGTTTCATGTGGCTGTGGCAAGGTCTAAAACAGAAGTACTTTTTTGCAGAGGAGTTGCAAACGTCTAGCTGACTGCTGGGATTTCCCGCTGTTCTTGTGCTTTTGATAATTGGCAACACAAAGCATTAACCCTACAGGGACGTCGTCGCCGGTTAACCGGCGACGACGTAAATGAGCCAAGAGGACGCGGTGCCGACAAACTTACGATGAATTCAAAACTTTGCAGCGACGCATTTAACGGTGTAAGGGAGGTAAACATTATATCATTGTGAAGCTCTATCATCGGTTGTTTCCCCTGCACTGTCTAAATGAGTTTCGGAAACAGTTTCGGCTTGCCAAACGAGGTTTAGAGTAGTGACCCTCCAGGTCTACTTCCGTCGTTCACACTGGATCTACGGGTTTAATTTGTTGTGTGTTGTTGTGTGTGCAAAAAGTGACTGTATTTGGGACCAAATAGTAAGTATGATTTAATATTTTCAACTAAAAGTATTGTTTCCATTGTGTTGCCGATCTTTCTAAATATGTAAAATATATTGCTGTGAGTGTGGTAGTTTTTAAGCGGTAATTTTTTTTACACGTTAAATCTATGCGGCCTCTATGCGGCCTCTGGGGTTGCTCAGCCCTGCGGTCCCTGCGTCCCTGAAGAGTTAAAATGGATAAATGAACCCCATTCGGTTGTCGTTTACGCAGGGATGAAAAATAAGTGACGAAACTAACTAGTTAGATGAAAACCATACAGACAACAAAGTGCTCCCTGAGTGATGTGTAAAACTTGGTCACTCTTGTGTTGCTCATTTAGTTATTTCCTACCTGTCGGCCCCATGGAGCCCATTTTTGTTTTTGTTTTTTTTTTTCTCAGTTGCACCCATGCAGTTGCTTAAATTGGTGTAAAATTCCCAGGGTCCTTCACTGGGGCAGTTCCACACCAGCATGTGTTGGGAGGCAGGGGGAGTGCTTCTGTATCCTGCAAGTCCACTTGTGTTTTACTTGGGCAGTCCAGAAACTGGTTTAGAACAATCTGATTTTTGTGATCTAAATTTGGTACTAGATCTGTGTAACGTTGAACTGATCTAAATTTTTATGAAGACAAGCAGGCAATAGTGCTACACAGTGGACACAGAAGTGCAATCAGGCCTACTTTAAATCTAAATATGTCCAAAACTGCATTGACTCCATGAAAAGTCAGGACAGGCAACACAAAAACTGTCTGAATGAACAGAGCCCAAAACAAGGTCAAGCAAAGGGGAAGCTACACATTCACCGGTGTGCAGTGTGAGAGGAAACTTTGTACTACCACACTTCAGTGTGTTGCCAGTCTAAATATTAGAACTCCTAGGGGAAAGCAATCCTTGTGCATCTATTTTGTTATTGGGTGGAGGCGGGGGGAATGTGTGTGTGTGCATGTTTTCCTTTCATTTACATTCTCATGGTTCTATGCCTAATTTGTGTGGAGTCGGTTTATTTTAGGTGTGCATTTAGGAATTGTGAAACATACACAGAGGAAACTTTTTTTGCAATGGACAATGACATTTTATTTTCAGAAGAAACATTATGAAGCACTGGCAGAATGTGACAAAGGTAAGAAACGAAATAATGTGAGAATAAGGCTGCAGTATTCATTTAACAAATCTGGCAGTTAAACACACTTGTAGTTTTCCTCTGTCTTCTCTCTATGCTGTTTCTTTCCAAACCTCTGGTTTTCTCTTTCTTTGCTATCACATGCACACACAGATGCACCATTTACTGGCATGCATGCACACACAAAGATTTAGATAACTGCTTTTGTTAAGAGTTTTGATGTTAAATGATGAGATAGTTGTTCCTCTTAATAGCTTTTGTCAGTTTTGTTTTCAGTCAGCTTAACCTGAAGGTCCTTGCCAGGTTGTCCTCAGTATGCTTTGCTTGCCCATTTGACAGCGCTTGAAGAGGAGCCCAGCAATGATAAGATCTTGGAGAAGAAGATCAAAATTCTGTGTCACCTTGGGAACCTTCAGTCGGCCTTTGCTCTTGTATCAGAATGGGCAAAACAGAATCCAGAGGTGCGTTTATACATGACATGTGTGCGTGCATGTACATACTAATTCACAAGTAGGCAGAAGTGTGCTTGAACTGCGAGACGTACTTTATTCATTAAATGTTAATATGGTTTGGAATAGTGCTTAGGGATTAGAAGACCAGAAGAATTCCATAATTACATTTTGGTTTTTGCATTTCTGTGCTACATATATGCAACTTGCATCAAAATTATCAAACATTAAATATTGAGAATATATCTTGGAAATGTATTTAAAATAAAAATAACAGAAAAATTGTGTAGAAGACTTATATATATATAATAGTAGATAATGACCTGCAGATACTGTCATTTCTTGAAGGAAGGTACATGGCTAGTCTGATAACCATAATAAAGGGGAATAGCATCTGCGGTGAAACGTTTTCTGATATGCCACCTGTGCAGGTATTGCCTCTCTTGGGCTGAGAGTGGAGTCAAAGCCAAAAAAATAATTATATTTTTATCAGTCTGTTATTTCTGTTTACAGACTGATGCATTTTTCTTTAGTTTTGGACTGGTTCAAAGACGGCTTTATGAAGAATGTACGTTTTGTTTGTTTTAAGCATCCTGTTGCCAGAAGGGAGCTCAAAAGACTTGAGACAGTGATGGCTGTTTTGCAAGATCAGGTATAAATAGGTTTATTATGAAATTGTCTCTTTTTGTGCATCTTGTAGGAGTAGCAACATCTTAGCAACAATATAATTTTCATAGCTTGCCAGTTAAGAAGACTGGAGCATATTACTGCTGGAGCAAGCATGTTTGACAACTGTAGCAGAATTTTCTTAATAGAAACATGTCCATCATACAAGGTGCAAACATTCAGTCACTATTCAGCAAGTTTGAACATATCCACTTTGGAGATGGACCATCAAGTAGTACAACAGATAGCACATCACCAAGACAGAATCCAAAGAAAAAAACAGGTGACCGTGGCTTGGGATAATAAAGGTACGACAAAGAGGACTTGGCAAGCGAGACTTAGATAGGAAGTCCATGTTTCAGGCATGGCTCTTTCTTCTGGACGACACAAATAGATAACAACAAGACAGAAAAAGACAGAATCCTATATTGTTGGTTTAGATCCTGTCTCCAGTATTGTAAGCTTTCCTCCATATGGTGTGCCTCTCCTTTCCCTTTAACGTTTAGTGCCAATTGCATACTACTAACCAACACATCCTTGTGTCGTTTCCATGCCAGTTGCTTACTATTAAGTGACGAATATTGGGAATTCCCAGTTCTTTTCACAGAGATGAAAAATAAGTGTAGCTCCGGCATTTCTGATTATGGTGTTGTTTCCTTTTGACCATGAATCGAAGTTGGCAAGGAGAAACATAATGATTTTTTAGGGCACCCTTAGATTTCAAAATGGCATTACACAACACTACATAGCTGGCGTTCTGTGGATATTGAATTCATTCACCCCATTGGTGATGGATTTTAACGATTATTGAACTTATGGCAAAGATTAAGCTAATAAACGTTTTATTCGGCATATTTTTATATTTAAAAACTGGTTTACTTTTATTTGTAGCAGGTTAAGATATGAGAAATTTTGAAACATGAAACCTGCCTATACAGGACAAGCATAATTCAATATGGCTGGCAGTTATTAAGTTAATGAACCAAGATGTTTTAAGAAAAGCATTTGTCTTGTTAAAGTTTGTGAATTAAGAATGGGTTTGGTTAGCATAACCAAGTCCATGTGAATCTATGTGCACACATAGACTTGCCTGTATGCAAGTGTATTCATGCACACTTTTACACATGCAGTCATGTGTTATGGTATTTGTTATTTGAAGAAGAAATTATTTTTGTCTTTCCCAGTGTAACTGCTGTTTCTTTTTTTTTTTTTCTTTTTTTTGTAATTTCTTGCAATAAAAAACTATTGCAGAGTTCAGACGATGATGACAGAGGAGATCCTACTGCATCCAGCTCTGAGCAGCCTACATCTTTGTCTGCACAAAGTGTTCGTGAGGCTGAACCTGTTAGACCAGTTCCTAAAAACACTGTCAGAATTCTGCCTCCTCAGCCAGTACGCAGCACCCCCAAACAGAACAATGGTAAGCCAGAGCATGCTTCAGAATGGCTGCCTCCATTTGTACAGTTCCTGATTGGTTCTTACTGCTGGTTCTTTGGCTTAACATCTTGAACTGTGTTTGTAGAAAGGCTTGTTCTCAGTACTGTATCGAACGCTTTGCAGCCTGTGGAGGAAACCTGGGAAACAGTAACTGGTTGGAGGGGGGGGGGGTTTGTAAAGATGTTATGTAGAGCTTTTGCACAAGAGGTTCAGAGCTCTCATTATTATTTTGCTGCTTGGATGGTCCATGCCCAGCCGTTGCACACATATAAAGCAAGCAGTCTTTAGCCACATAAGAACACACCACACCACAGCTCATGGAAATTGTTATTTCTGTGTGGAGGTGGGGGTCTGACAAAGAGAGTTGTAAACAGAAGAAAAATGTTACAAACCAGGTATTAAACATGTTAATTAATCTGGCATTGTTTATAACCAAAGGGCATTATATATAAATCTGTGCAGAAATATAATAAATATTTATTTCATCCAGAAGAAACTCTCCTGTACTTCTGCTCATTCTGCGATGTCCGATTTGCCCGTCAAGAAGAGCTGGACACTCACTGTCACAGCGATCAGCACAAGAACCACCTGGCATCAGACGAAGGCCATGGCTGGACTTACAGACCGCCACCACGTGGCCAGACAAGTGAAGAATATGTCCTTTGCCAGCGGTAGGTCTTGTGTGCCTTCTAATTCTTCTAGGCTTCTAAGAGCTCTCTCTGCCAGGAACAAAAAGAATTAAGAAAAACTAATTTTTTAGGGATTTGTTGAACATATTAGAAAAATGCAATGAATAATGAAAATGATTCCATAAACCTTGGTTTAAATTTTGTGGGAAGTCATACAGTGCGGGAAATCCATGTCTCTGTTTTAATAACAAAAACAAGTTATTGTGTAGTAGCTTTAAGGATGTCCTAAGCAGGCAGTGACTGTTGACTGTAATTTTTAATTGTTAATGTATATATGGGCTGCTGATTTAAACATGCTTAGTCGTCAGTACCTAAGATTGAGTTTTCTATCCAGTACCCCAGTGGGACCCCACTAGTCATATTTTGCTTAGTCCTGCTCACTTTGCAAGGAAGCAGCTGTATGCTGCAGGTTCAGTGAGACTGGCAGGTGCCCATTTGGTGACAAGTGCACACATGCACACTCGGAGGCGGAGCTAGAAGAGTGGCAGGAGCGGCTTGCTTTTCGCAAGCAGCAGCTTCAGAAGGCACGTGATCACCAGCTGCATGGCAACACATTTACAGAACGGCTCTTGGAAAAGCTGACAAATCTGGAAGGACCAAAAGTTGCTGTGAGTCTGATTTGATCTCTAAGCTATAGCACCTTTCCAAACAGATGAAGCTAAGCAGCAACTTCTATTTTTAGCAATCCTGTGTGGCACCAGACAAATTTATTACTTGGATAAATGTGTGTTCTAGTTTGAAACCCATGGCCATATGCAGCAAACTTGAAAGCACATTCAACTGGTTAGGAAATGCCTTTAAGACATGGAAATTAGTCACATAGCGAGACCACTTTTTCTTAAAGTTTCTACATTTCTACTGTCATGCGCAACTTATATTGCGCCATACTGTCTTTGCTTTTTAAGGGCTGTCCATGTATTTTTTGCTGTTTAGGAGAGTCAGGATAAGTCTGTGTGTTCCTTTCCATCATATGAAACAATGCAACAGTTTGTGTTTGCTTTTAAGGAAGAGATAGTCAAGCATGTTTATTACACAGGCTAGTAGACTGTATCGTGGTTTCTTTTGTACTGTAGCTGGTGGAAAATCTGGAGTTTGTAAAGATCCATGTGAACTCTGACCTGAAAGTCAGTATGACAACCAAGAAATGTACCAACGCCTGGACTTTCACAGTTACTAGCAAGGTAAAGGAGCAGTTTTTATAAGATTAAGCATTCTTCATAACACATCATTAAACATCTGTAAGATGTCATTAACATTCATTTCTTGTCAGATATTTTGAGGGGAAGTATCCCTTTATGGAGCTTTTATGTGGCAGGACCCATGCAGAATTTTTTTAAATCAAGGATCAGTTGACCCTCTAGTCTGAACTCTGAAGGTCATTTGGGAGAAAAAAGAGCAGGGGTCAACCTGCACATCTCAGCATCCTTCTCGATTTTTTTTTTTGGAGGGGTGGGGGGGCACCTAGATTACCTCTGATTTTACGTTATGAGGTCTGAGGATTTGTTAAATTCAGTGAACTTTGAGCAGTTCACTGATTTATTATAAAAATTCCTTATATAAATTCCTTCAGTTTGTTGACATTCTGCCACTATATCATGATTTATTGTGTGGTGTTTTGTGAACTAATATCTGCAGTCTCATCTGATTAGGCCGTCTTGCATCTTCAAGGCTTTGTCCACATGGATGCAAATAATTGACTTCATGATTTTAGGTTTGCCTGCATGGTGTGGCCTTGCTGGACGACGTGAACAGATCGTACTTCCACATCTCCAGCATTTCTGTGGGCCCCAAGAAGACGCAGAAGTACCAGAACCTGGAGACCCACTGCCAAGAATGGATCAACCATGATGCTGTCAGCAAGGCTCAAGATAGTCTCAACAAGGGTCAGGGGGAATATGTCTACAGGGTGAAGGTCAGTTGGCTAGCTGCAAATTTCCTTTTAATGAGTAGGAGCACATATTTTTATTTTAAATCATAACTTGTACAAATCTGTGGTAAAATTACCCAGTAAAATCCTCAAGGACTGTAATTGCACTACATACTTTCCATGCCTTTCTTCTCCAGCATCAGTTTCACCTGAATGCATTTTTTCACTTTTCACAACTGCAACATTCTAAATAGCTATTACTTCAATGCACATGAAAGGACAATGTGGCTGGTTACACTGATTCTTCTGAAAGGTAAAACACAGGAGGAATAGGCAAAATATTTCACAACACTTTCAGAAACAGCTTTGGAATTCTTGTAAGCCCTCTGACATACATCAGAAACTGTTTCTGGAACCAATTGCAGAAATTGTTTTCTCATATTTTGTGTTTCAAAGCATGCTTTCTTGTTATTTTAAAAAAAATGTCCAAAATCTTCAAAAACACTCAGATTGAATCAACGGTCATGCACTGTAGCTCTACGATGCTGTCGAGTCCCCACTGGACCAAAGCTCCTTTGTCATCTGCAACTGCCATGGTAACACAAGGGATGCAACTCTTGTGCACCATGTTTTGTCAGCTGTCTCTAAAACAAGATCATCATGTAACGTGGCATCCTCAGATGGATTTCTTTTGAATGGTTGATACAGAGGCTTCATTCCGAAACAGTTGCACATTGCTAATGTGATTTTACTTTCAGTAGAAAGAATGTGTGCTTACTCTACATTTATTTTGCTCATATTAGTTCGCATTTTAGTTTTCTGTCATTTACAGATTGTCTTCAAGACAGACATCTATGGAACATTTCGCCAGTCGGTAATCCTTGACTTTGGGCTAAATGCTGTAGTTGTACGAGAGACCCAGGTTGAGTCAGCGCCAGTCACAGACCCAGAAAAGCTAAGCAAAGACTTGGTTCTCAGCACTGCCAACAGGTGGACCCCAGATGATGTCACTGTTGTGCCATTCACACCCAAGTGAGCCCTTAACTCTTTTTTCCTGACCATTCTGTGCCTTTGGCTTTAACAGCAGAAAGGTGTTTGGAGTACTTTGTAACATGCTAGGGCATCTT
The DNA here is from genome assembly GCA_004794575.1 of Lanistes nyassanus. Taxonomy (NCBI): domain Eukaryota; kingdom Metazoa; phylum Mollusca; class Gastropoda; order Architaenioglossa; family Ampullariidae; genus Lanistes; species Lanistes nyassanus. Next base: position 85,154 of record SMGT01001903.1, on the reverse strand, counting down.
TAAGAATTTTATTGTTTATCCTTTTATAAAGCTTAAAAGGATAAACGATAAAATTCTTTATTAAGAAGATGCACCTGTATTTCACCATAAGATCTTGTACAGGTGTCATGATAAGATGATACAGTGGGATAACCCTATGAAAACTTTAAAACCTGTTTGTTGTCTTTGGAAGATTTAGCTGACTTCAAAGGCTTACATGGTTACAACTTTACAAAAGTTGACAAATACTTCAACCCTACAACCTGACAGGCACTTTCTTCATAAATATCAAAACATAGTTACACTTCTTGAATTTATAATATTCAGTAGCTTGTTAGTTTTAGTAATTAAACAACAATTTGAGGTTGTGATGCATGTTTTCTTGAAAAAAGTCAGATCTGAGAAATTGGCTTACCAGGGTTGCTATATGGGTTATTTTTGTTTGGAGGGGCAGTTAGGGATTGCTAATTGAGAATTTAGCACTTTGGGTCATGGTAAGTATTGCTAAAGAAACAAAAATTTAGATAAAGAAATTTGCATTTTCTTATCTAAATTTTTGTTTCTTTAGCAATACTTACTGTGACCCATCTAATGCCTGCCCGCCTCGCTGCTAATAACTGGTTTTCAACAGTCAGCTAGTGTTGTCAGTGAGCAGTACGTACAGGGCCACACAGGTGGTGTGCGTGTGCAGAGGGGCCTTACCAGGGTTATATTGTTGCAATTTCTGTTTGTAGGGTGTGATTAGGGATCACTAACTTTAGAATTTAGCACTTGGCTAAGAAATTTGTATAAACATGTTGAAACCAAACAAATATTCTAAAGTGCACAGCTATTGTCATCTTTGTAACCTGAAAATAGTCTGGACCAAGAAGTTTGCTTCCCTTTGTTCCAGGATGGTGTCACGCTCAGAGAAAGAGGAACAGCTGCTCTCAAAATACATCCTTCCTCATGCTGAGCGCTTGTCTTCATTAGAAACTGTCACACAGGCACTCAGCAAGGAAAACTATAGACTGTGGATGCATGAAATGCTGTACCTAGAGGAGTTCGCAGAATTGTCTTTCATCCAGAGGTGACATTTTATTCCTTCAGATGGTTGTTGTAGGCTTTTAACTAAACTGACAAGATGATTCCTTATTTCAGTCGACATAGCTGTCCTTCATCCAAAAATGACTGTACCCTTCTGTATTATAGATGGCAGATCTGTCCTTTCTTCAAAGCTGACTATACCCTCCCTTATCTGAGATGGCAGACTGGTCCCATCCTTTATCCAAAGCTTATATGAGATACCGGAACTGTTGTCTATCCAAAACTGACAATCCCCCTCCTTATCTGAGATACCAGGACTGTTGTCTATCCAAAACTGACAATCCCCCTCCTTATGTGAGATCTGGGACTGTTGTCTATCCAAAACTGACAATCCCCCTCTTTATGTGAGATACTGGGACTGTTGTCTATCCAAAACTGACAATCCCCCTCCTATGTGAGACACTGGGACTGTTGTCTATCCAAACTGACAATCCCCCTCCTTATGTGAGATACCGGGACCGTCATTAATCCAAAGCTGAATATCCAGAGCTGTCTTTTACTCAAAGTTATCTGAGATAACTAAGCAAGCTTTCGTAGATGGACAGGTACCCTTCCCTACTTGAAATGATGAAAATTGCATTTGCCACAAGTAAAATATATTCTAATGCAATTTTTTTCAACCAGATTCAATGTAACAGCATCCTTGCAACTGGTAAATCGTTTCCTGCTCATGCCTGGAGCACTGTCATCAGCAAAGTACACACGTGAGGGGGAGTTGTTTGCACGATTGAAATTTGAAGATGTGTTGTCAGAAGATTCTATGTCTGGTCGCCTCATCTTGCAGAATTCTCAGATAGCATGGGTAGCATCTGCAGCTGTCGACACTAGTGATGGGAGCAGCAAAGAGGCAAGGAAGGTATGGAGAACTGCACACCAATTTCTTGGGGGGTTTTCTTGGAGGGAGGGGTGGAGGTTTTCCTTTTGTCGTATCGTGAACATTTTAAATGGTACCATTCCTGCTGAGAACTTAGAAAGGCTCTATTTCAGGTATATGAAGCTGTAATTGAGGACAAAGGAAAGAACTTTGTCTTTCTGCGCCTTTCAAGTACTTGCGTGGCAGACCTGAAGCTGACCTGTGATGAAGAGTTTGTTGCTCAGGTACTCATACATGTTGTACATCCAGTTATGCTGTGAGTCTTATTTCCATTCAGAAAACTTATGCAGCCCCTTACAGCTGTATCTGTCATCATGGAAATTATTTGCAACAACTCCAGTATTTGCAACTGCAGTAACATGCAGTGTGGTGCACCTTTTGTTTTGTCGCCTGTCACCTGTGTGTGTGGTTTGTCTCTGTGTGTGTGTGATTCATATGTGAGTTTTGCACCTGTATTCATGCATTTGTTTTATGCTTGTGCTGCTGCACTTTGTGCTGTAAGTTATTTATTTTGGTTGTCGAAGTGTTTGTTTTCTGCTACTATTCCACAAGAGAGTACGTGTGAGTCTGGTGGGTGGGCAAGATTGAGCAAATGCCAGATCTGTGAGTGTGCATCTGCTATTCTGTCTCCAACGACAAGCATAAGCCTAATTGTTGGCAAGTGTGACATCGGAGTCTTTTCCTCCGTGGATATGTCAGAAGTGATTTTGGCACAGCCTGTTCCTCTGCCAGCTGTCTGTCGACTGCCTCTTAGACGAAGGTTTTCCCTACCTTGGATCATTCTGCTCAATCGGGCCACTCACTGCTGGCTTCAGACTTGGGCCCAGGTGGTGTTGTACAGTCCTTTCCTGTCATGCAGTTTTTCCTGAGAGCCCAAGCGTGTCTGATGGCAATGTCCGTGAATTGCACCGCTTGGTGGTTATGAAAGCAGGACTGCGTGGGGAGGTTTCCTCCTCCGGCGAATGGTGAAGTTACTCTCAGTCCTGTGCCGATGGGATCGCATGCCCTGCCCCATGGCTCTGACCTTGCTGACAACCTCCAGGGTTATAGTCTTACCAAAGTTTGTAGGGTGGATTTAGGGATCGCTAGCCTGAGAATTTAGCACTCTGGTCATGGTAAGTATTGCCAAAGAAACAAGTTTAGCTAAGAAATTTGGATTCAAACAGCATTTATCACCATACTTGTTCTAACAGTTCTTTTCTCTTTTCATTGGCAGATTCAGTTCCAGCTCAACCGCCTGCCCAAATGTGAAATGCATGCCGCTGTTGATGGCCTTTCCACCCTTGACATTGTGTTTCCAGACACGACAAGCATCACAAATGAAGCACTTCCAGATGAAGAGTGGGTGAATCATCTAGTTTTACTTTATGAACACACACTAACACAAACATTGGCTGTTTCACAATGTAACGAAAACAGCTAGTTTAAAGATATAACATAATCTTTCAACGGTGTGGATGAAGTTAATATCTAAGAGCAACATTTGTTTTGTGTAATGTCTTTTTCCTTAGCAACTTTTTTTATTTTCTTTCCTTTGCACCCTTTATTTTATTTATTCTTTTTTTCCTTCCCTTTTCTTCTCAGAGTGGGGTCCAGGTTAGAAGGCCTGCTTCTCAATGGCCACCAGAAAGAGGCAATCTTTAAGATTACTTCATCAGGAGGCAGTAACCGGCTGCCACTACTGATCATTGGGCCTTTTGGGACAGGAAAAACTCACACCCTGGCTCAGGCTGCAAAGCTAGTGCTCCGAGAGGAGGGTACGCGTGTCCTTATCTGCACTCATTCAAACAGGTGAGAATGTGAAAAGGATTGCCAATTTTTAGTGGCTTATTTTCAAGGTTTTCAGACTTTTATGTTCCAGAGAAAAGTCAGTAAAAGATATATATTTAATTACTCAGATCTAACATGATCATGTACTTGTTAATATAACAGCTACAAGAGACGTTTACGTGCAAGATATGCTCTATAAATAACCATCTTACAGAAGATCAAATGCACATAAATGCTTTTAGAATGTCAGCACGCAGTGTTACCGCTTTTAACAGAGTATAAACCATAAGGATAAACCAGCTGTAAGGTTGCAGGGGCGTCTTTCTTATAACAAAGTATAATTTTGTTGGTTGTTATATGTTTTGGTGAGATGTGGTTTGTAGCATGATTGCTTTGTGATATTTTTACTCGTGTTGAAGTGTTATTGGTCAGTGAGATGTACTATTGCTGTGGATTAGTTGGGCGATGGGTTGATTGGATATTCTTGTACTCAGTTTTAAGCCATCCTATTAAGACAAATTTCCATTAATTTATTATTTGACAGTAAAGTATTTGTATTGTATGATATTGTATTGTGTAATAAGCGTGCTATTTTGAAGTGATGTTAGTTTTGCAGGGTTTTTTTTTTAATGTTAAGGAAAGAATCTACAAAAGGAATTAAGATCTTTTATTGCCTACTCTAGAGACTTTCTGTAACTTTGCAAATTGCATAAGGTCTCTGTATACCCATACACAGTGCTGCAGATCTGTACATCAAGGATTTTCTCCATCCCTGTGTGGAGGCGGGTCAGACAGAGCTACGACCGCTGAGAATCTATTACCACCTGCGGTGGGTGCAGACAGTGCCAGAGGTCATTTTGCCATACAGTTTGTTGCTAAAGGAGGGGCCAGCTGCTGGCACATTTGGAATGCCAACAGTTGAAGACGTCACCAAGCACAGAATCATCATAACCACGCTTTCCACAGCACGCTACATTAATGACCTTGGCCTTCCTTGTGGTGAGTCTTTCATTTTGTGTGCCAGACCACTACATGAATTCAGCAGTAGTATCTCTCATTTATATTACTTTTAGCCTGTATGAGGGTTCTTTTATCGTATTGTGTCCATAGCGGATGTCTGTATGTACAAGCAATGTCCACTACAGTGTAATAGCTTCTGATACTGCATGGAGTTAGAAGTTACATCTGTTCATATCGGGACGGTATTACTTAAGAACCATCTTAATCTGCCTTAGTGGCACAGGGAGATTGCCACAGAGCATAGTCGTGTCGGAACATCATCGTATACGATAGCTTCACAGTGTTTCCAAAGTGTTTCTTGTCTTAACTGCGCGTGTCATTTTAATCTTTGTCCAGCCAAACTAGTTTACAAAGATGTCGTCGTGTTATGAGTTTGAGAGAGACTGGCTTTAGCGGCCGCAATTGTGGCTACTGTTGATGAAGGAACAAAAGCATGATAAATCAACAGGCAGTCCTACTGTACATCTGAGCAAGAAAGCGTTTTATACGCCAGCCCACATTCAATTAAAGAGTAAAGTGTAAAACAAGGGAACTGTACCAAGCTAGAACAGGACAAAGACGAAGACAATCTACATGTTTCGGGGCACTACCTCTTCATCAGGACGACAGAAGTGACGAAAAAACGAAAAGGAAAAAGACTTAGCTGCAGTGGATGTGGCGCGTGGGCTGCATAGCAGAAGAATGACCAAGGGACAGTGAGTAAGAGGAGTTAAAGAGGGGCAGCCAGTTGCAAAGTGGGTAGGAAAAGGGTAGAGAAGGGTGGGGGTGGAGAGTGGGCGGGGGAGAGAGAGAGAGAAAACAGCGTGGGTAAGGGGGCATCGATGTGCAAGAGAGAGAGTGGGAGAGAGGTGAGAGAAAAAGTAAGAGAGCGATGGAGGGGTGAAGGGGGTAAGGGAAAGGAGGGGGAGGGTCAGTGCTTAAGGCTGAGACCTGTGGGTGCCATGGTGCTAAAATGGGTAATGAAGTAGGACTCCATATTCTTACAGTCAATGGAGTCGCCCTTCATTTTCCAGATACCACAGATCCTCATGTTGTCAGCTGTGTGTGGGGGTGTGCTGAAATAACGTGCAACTGGTGTGTTTCTGCAGTGTTTAGTGTCAGCGAGATGTTCTGTGAAGCGGGTGTTGAGTGTGCGTTCTGTCTCACCGATGAACATGTTCACAATCAGTCTGAGAGGGGACTTGTATAAAGGCATCAGTTACTGATCCTAATCGTAAAGAATCATGAAGCTCCTGAGCAGCATATCGTCAGTAAACCTGAATGTTGGTAAATGAGATTTAATATGACAGTCATCTTCAGACCTACTGAACGAATAAGTTATGTGGTACAAACGTCTGCCAAGTTGCTAGCAGAGTGACTTGGTGGGGGTGTGTGTTAGAAATTGTAGAAACATTTCGATGCCCTAAGGAATACGTGAGATCAAAATCAACTCAGCATAATTACCTGACCATTATCACTTATTTGTTTCGCTGACAGTTGTATCTAGATGCATCTTGTTATCGTGTAATGTTGGGGTGCACGAAAAACTAAAGACGGTTTCAAAATGTGTACATTTTAGGAGAAAAGTTTAGGTGAGGCGGGGGGAGAAGAGTAGTATGAGGGACACTAGGAGGATTGCTTTTAATCAGCAGAACTGCAAGATTTTGTGTTGTAAAGTGTTATAAGTACTTTAGCTACCTTCTACCACCAGCACCCTTCTGCAGGTCCCTGGGCCCTGGCTTTCAGCTTTTTCCGTTTGTAATTTTCTAATCCTGTTTCTGTAGACACCAGATTCTTCAAGCTAAGACAGTGCATATATTAATTATTAATAATATTAAATATCGACACAAATTGGAAACAGGTGACCTGCATGCATTTGATTTCTGTTAGTAAAAACCTTTTTTGTGGAGAGAAGGATAGTAAGTTGCTTTATCTGTTTTAGTGGTTTTAATTAATAAAAATATGGATGTTTTAATTGCAATTAATACAGGTGGTAACCACAGCATTGTGAGTATTTAATAACAGTGTATGTTGCCATGAAAAGGAGGAAAGCAAAACAATGCACGTCCTTTTGAAATTCAGACAGGTCCTTTAAAGGTCTTTTTATTGAGATGTGTCATCTGCCTGGGAATTCTGGAGGTGTTAGTAACTCTGATGCTATCATATTGTTTGATTGGAGAATTTTGTAGCCCTCGGATACTCGTGATAAGAACCATGAAGGTGGTTTCACATCTTGCTGTGCAGGTTTTTTCACACACATCTTTATCGATGAGGCAGCCCAGGCACTAGAGTGTGAGACACTGATTCCCTTGAGTTTGGCAGGAGAGGAAACCAGGATAGTTCTGGCCGGGGACCATATGCAGGTATGGTACAGCAGAAAGCTTCAGTTATTGATATTCTTTGTAGGGAGAGTGGTTCCTTTTTGTGATGCTTTTACTCTAGGCAAGAAAAACAGGTGGGGGGGGTCTGTTTGGGTGGTTGTGAGGGAAGGTGGTGTGGGTATAGCAGATTGCTAGGTCCCTGCTTGTTGGTCAGGGTTGTAGTGTTGTCTGGTGGTGGCATTGAGGGTGGTGGTCTGAACATCTGTATTGGGAGGTTGTCATTGCTGGCCTATAACAATACGCGTGTCTGGTGTGTGTACAGCATGTGTGTGTTGTACAGTTTGGAGGACGGTTAATCGTGGTGGCGATGAAAAGGCTGTTGGTCCTTTGCTACTCGTTAAGTGGCGGAAGACAAGGCGTGAATGCGTAATGGGACTGACTTTCACGGACGGAGCCAAGGTGCGAGGAAAGTCCGGAAAGTGATAGGCTACGCTAGTAGGCGAGTACTGATAACAGTTGGAAGATAATTGGGGCCTGCGATTAGAAGCCGCCGAGATGCTGAATGATCGGGAAAAACCTGGGGGTGTGGACCTAGTAAGTCAAGGGATGACCTCACGAGCTGAGGATAATAGGCAATTACCCCACGCAAGTGAGTCCTAAACAGCAACGTAAATCTGGCTGTCAGAGGGTAGCTGACCGCTAGTGCTGACGGGAGACTTACTAATGAGAGAGGCTCATTAGAATATTTCGGATGCCTCTCACCCCAATATATGCGGGCCTGCCGGCGACTTAGAAAAAGACAGGCTTTGAGAGGACCAAGGGAGAGTACGGCCTAGGAACGGGCCATAGACGGACCTAGGAAGGCGACGGGGAAGCATGAAAGAACAATAGAAGAGACCGGCCAGGATGCCCTCATGGCAGAAGTTTGCTCGCTTTCAGAACCGTTGGCAGCGACGTATGGCCGGGCAGCAGTGAAGAAATGGAAGGACGTACTACTTAATCTGTTCGATGGAGGTGACCAGCTCTATATTACAACGGTCACCCACACGACGTCCCCCCGATCACGCCAACAGGATGGGACTGAGATGGACTGTATAAGACGCTAGATCTCGCAACAAGAGAAAAGGAAAAACCACTAGACTATCGAGATGAGAAGAGTAACAGTTTAGACGAACCGCCATGCCTCCGCCAATTCACTTTTCTTCTTAATAAACTTTGTCGTTGTCATCGAGGTGTGTTGTCGAACGAGTGCGTGTGACGCGTGGAGGCGTTACAGGCCAGCCTGCTGGTGGTGGTGTTAGTTTGCATCTGTTTTAATGCTCTTATCCCTTCTTTTCACTATAGTCCTGCCCTAATCTGATAATTTTATCATTTTCATTTTGCATCATTTTCAACTATTGTATTCAGAATTCTAATATTCTTATCGTTGAGTGATTTGTGGAAGTTAAGTAGTAACTTGTTCTACACTCTACCCAATAAGGGATGCATATTTCTGTGATTATGATTTTTCTTCGAATGTCTTTGTCCCTGTAGATAAGTCCAGAAGTGTACTCGCCATTCACTCAGCAGCAGGGATTTCACATTTCTTTCTTGGAACGCCTGTATGACCTGTACCCCACACAGTGTCCATGGAAAGTGATGTTGTGTGAGAACTACCGTTCCCATGCTGCCATTGTGGACTTCACATCCGAGCTGTTCTATGATCACCAGCTGATTGCCAGTGGCAACCAGATGCCTCACCCCACCCTCCATCCACTGTCCTTTTTTGCTGCAATGGGAGAAGAGATTCAACATGAAAACAACACAGGCTTCTACAATCTGTCAGAGGTGAGCTGAAGCTGTTGTCTTAGACTTTTTTCTAAGCAGTTACTTCATGAATTTGCACATTTTCATTTCACGCAAAGCATTAGATCATTTGTATTGTAATTTTTTAGAAAATATTTACTAAAGTGGTACCTCTCTTTTTTACAACCTTGAATGTTTCATCAGAAAATGGTCTTAAGGAGGACTTCACAAATGACTGACATTACTGAGGCAATATTTCTGAACATCAACACAAATTTACACACATAAAATCATTTAAAATAAGAATACAAGTCATTTTTACATCAGTTGTTATTCAGCTCAACGTTTCTTAAGAAAGCTAGTGATTTTCTGACTGAAACAGCTTCTGATTTTCCGTTGAAGTTGGTTGTTGTCTGCAAATCCCTGATACAGTGGTACCAATAAATTACACCATACATAGCAGACTGCTTGATAAAGCATTTACTTTGTACCTGTTATTGGAGTGAATTATCAAAGAAATTTAATATTCATAATGAACACTGATATGTTCTGAAATATCTGTAGTTTGATCCTGTAGAAATAGTTTTTAAAGGTTTGTGCAGTTAAAAGTAAAGAAGCCATTTTCTGCACTAACTTTCAACTCTGTGTTTGAAACCAAACGTGATCATGAAAATCCTTTCATTACTTTTAAGTTTCCTTATATTTTCACCATTGCATTAAAATTTCTTTTGCATGAAAACATTGGAGCCATTTTTCAAGTTATTAATATTTTCTTGGTTTTGTGATCCCTTTACTTGAAAAATGTGTCACTGAATCTAACCATGCTTAGTTGGTTACCAAGATGTCTACTTGAAACCTGTCCCTTAGTTATGTCTATCAAATGAGCTAAAAGACAGTGAGACATTTCTGTTAGGGAAGGAAAGGGATTTGGGTAAATAAGACATTGAAAAGAACTATATTTTTTAACAGCAAGTGGTTATCAGTGTTTTTCGGAGAGGGTAGGAGCGGTTCACTTTCAAAGCCATTGTGCAGCGAGGATGGCTCAGACTTGTAGTCAGTGGAAATGATGCTCCCGAAAGTTGTGTTTGGGAAATGCTTACAGCATGCATTATGGAACGTGCTTTGCCCTTAAACCACAATGCTGTATCCTCCTGTACTGTGGTGATATAGTCTTGCTGCTGACACAGTGTAGAACACCAATACTCACTCACTCTCCTCATGGCTTTATGTCCTTGATACCAGATGTACAAAATAGTGGACAGTCTGTCCTCATGACTTCATATCCTTGTTGCCAGGTGTATGAAATAGTTGACAGAGTGGATGAGCTTGTCAAGAAGTGGCCGGAAGAGTGGGGCGAACTTGATGGTAACAGCATCAGTGTTGTGTCGCCCTACATGGATCAGGTTGTACGCATTCGTGGAGAGCTGCGCAAGCGTAAGATCCACAATGTCTCAGTGGAGCGGGTCCTGAATGTGCAAGGTAAACATCACTCAAATAGGACCAATGTCACACACCTATACAGGTTTACATGCTTTTAAGGAAATACAGTGTACTTTTTTTTAACCTTTGACCCATGTCTGGGAGAAAAAAGTTCTGCCCAATTTGTGTGGTTTGTATGCAGCATGATATGCAAGAACAGTAACACAAAGTTATGTTTTATTTATTTTGATGTGTGCACCCACAGGCAAACAGTATCATGTGCTTTATTTGTTTTCATGCATGTGACTGCAGGAAAGCAGTACCGTGTGATCATTATCAGCGTTGTACGCACCAGGCGGTCATGCCGGTCCAGCAGTAGTGGTGAGGAGGAGTTTCTGGACTATGGTTTTCTCTCAAACGTCAAATTGCTCAACACTGCGATCACTCGAGCTCAGTCTCTCGTTCTAGTTGTTGCAGACCCTGTTTCACTTTGTCTAGTGGGCAAATGCAGGTGAGACTGCATACACACTATGCACATTCATGCACCTTCTATATATGGGTGTGTACAAGCATGTTTAAATGAATGTGTGATGGGTCAAGTTTGATAGCTCCTGGCATGAAGGAACTGTGATTTGCTATGGAGCTACATGGTGGCCAATAACATTCTGCAAGATAAAATTGTGCAAATATATCATTATATTCATTACTTTAATGCTGCATCATCACAACAGAAATAGATAAGAATTGCTTACCTGTCCAGAGTTTTCGTTAATAATGGTCAATTTTAAATGTTGCCCAAGTTAAATTTGTGGCAACTTGCTCAGTTATTTAGTAAAACTTTTAGTATCTTCCAAGTAAATTTGTGAAGTTAAGGTCATGCTCGGACAAGTAAAATTTGTGGTCACTTTCCCATCGGATCAAGTGATAAAAATTTAATGCCCAGGCCTACAAATGTCTTCTAAATGGAGGAATTTTGCTTGACATATATTTTTGCATCTATACTCCCAGTCCTAGCACCTGCTGTGACATGACTGCAGGTATTCTGAAGACTGCCATGTTTGTAGTTCTCTAAATGTTGTCTTGCTTTCTTTGGGTGAAAAGAAAGTGTAGGGATATTTCTGTAGTGTAGAGGCCATCTTGTTTGCTTCTGATACCGGAAAATGTGGAGATATTTCTCTAGACACTGTCTTGTTGGCTTGTGATGCAGAAAAGTGTGGGAGTATTACTTAGAAGTGTGCCACCAAAACAACAGTCTCTTTGGAATCACCTGGACCCAACTTCGTGCACAACTGGACCGTGCAGAGGTAGCCAAGAACTATGTCTTGAACCCCTTGGCACCTGAGTTTGTGCCCAATCGCCTGTTCCATGTGACACGTCAGAGTGTCGAGGCAGCAGCTGCGGCAGCAGGATACATCCACCAGTCCCCACTCTGGCATTATATGGGCCCGCACCATCTCCAGCATCCTCATGGCACGCCGTACCAGGTATGTTTCTCTTGGGCTTGGTGAGAATACAGTAGCTTAACTCAATCCTGCCACACACCTCCTAGTGTATGCCTCCCCTATGCACATACTTTTCAGCTGTTTTCAAAAATTCATTTTAGAAAGCAAAAAAAAAAATTAGAAAAATAATTTAAACTGTGTTGTAAACATCAATAAATGAAGAAAACTCATGTCTTTATCTTGTTTTTTAATTTGTAAATCCTTTGATGGCAACACAACTAAAGTTGAAGTAAACAAAAAAGTGTTTTTGATGCAGGATCAGCACAAATACATATTCTTTGCACTAGCCATTGTAGCAGGAAACCAAGTTGAATGCACTGATATGGTCCACAAATGACTGAAAGAGTACTGAAAATAATGAAAACTAATAAATAATCCATGGAATTTGTCTGTTTGAAGAAACATTGAGCGACTGACTTTCCTCCTTGTGATTTGTCATTATACACAGTCTACTCACAGCACAAATGTACTTATACAAAATGCTTTTTTTCTCAGATGAAACACTGTTTGTCAAGAAATCTTTTTCATCACATAGAACAAAACCTTAGTATTTGAAGGTCATCCAAAATGAAATTGCCTGAAAAACACTCTGACGAAGCAAAACTGATGATGACCATTCTCCTTTCTTGCTCCTGATGGAAAGATGTCATGTTCACAAATAATGAAATAACCTCGTCTCTCGCTGCACCTCACAACATTACAATCACATCCTTGTCAGCATCTCCCTTTCAAATTGTTTTTTTCTTGTCACAATACTGACCTTCCACTTGGCCTTCCTCCGCCGCGTCCACAGACCGAGGGTTCTTCCCATGGGAGCAGTCAGAGTCGGAAGAGTGGCGCAGTGGCCACTCTTGCGGGACCTGCAGGGGAGGAGCGACAGCTGTTACCGCCCGGTACTGCTGACCGCCCCTGTGGTCTCGCGCCCTCGGGTACGGAGTTGCCTCGGCCTCCTACCCAGGGCGAAGGGGTGCTTCACTGCACAGCTGCTGCGGCGGCCTCGCAGTTGAAGTCCCCGTCCCTCTCGGCCTGGATGCCTCCGTCGGTCAATGACCCCGTTTCCGCTGCTCTCGGAGCGGGGGTGGGGGAGACCACGGCTGTCAGTCATCCGCCGGCGGGACTGTCGGACGTGATGGAGGAGGCGTTCGAGTGCATCTTTTTACGCTTCCTTGGGATGCATGAATCTCTGTGTCCCGGGCCAGCTCGGGCGGGGCACAGTTAGACGCTGCTCACCCCTCTGGCCACCCACCAGAAGTGACCCGCGCTTCTGGTGTGGAATCACACCGACCCCCCCCCCCTCCAGTTACGTACATCGGCACCCGCCTCTGCCCCTGCATGTTCTGGTTGGGGGCGCAATCGCCCACCTCGCTTGTCGCCGGTAGTGCCTGCCAGTGCACACCCGACTGCTGGGAAGGGCCTCTCATCCCACCATCAGGACGCCTCTCCGGAGTTGACGCATGATGAGTGGGAAGGGGGAGATGTCTCGGGGGTGCCTGCCCCCGAGACGGCGGACGAGAAGCTGGGTGCGCTTCTCGCCTCCATTTCGGCGCTTGCAGACCTCCTGCAGGATTCCACACCTCAGTGTGTGATGCAGCAATCGCAGGTTGAACGAGACGCATCTTGGTTCCCCTCGATTCACCCTCCGGCACCTCGCTCACAGTCACTCTGTCTGCGTGCGTTGCCGTGGGTGCGGTCAGCTGTCAGGAATGTGTGGTCTGACTACCATTTCAAACAGCGTCCGGCTGCGCCCGTCACTGATCCGCCGCAGGAAGCTTTGTCTTCCCTCCCCCAGGCGGCCCCGGTGGGTACCTTCCGGCCCCACCAAGCCATGCTGAACCACTTCGTGGTTAGCCCGTGATTCTATGCCTTCCGAGCCCCTCCCGGTCTCGCTGGAAGTTCTGGTTCTGTTGCCCCCGGGCTCACGACCTCCTTCCTCACTGAGCTCGCGCTGGTCTGTGGCAGACCAGTGGGAGACAGCGCTCAGGGATGTGCTAGACATGTCTGGTGTAATGGATTCCGCCCTGCCTGCGCTTAAGCATTCCATCTACACCGGGGGCTGCACGGTTTTTTCACCTTGATGCAAGGGCTTCATTTTTCACCCAGACCAGTTCCACCCGCCATGGGGACTAGAGTTATGCATGGTGGCTACTCTAGCGGGCTCCCCGGGGTGAGGACGCTCACTGGTACTTCTTGTGCCATGTGGCGTTCCCTTTGGTCTCATGCCTATGGGGGCGGTCTTGCTTGCAAACATTCCCCCCCCCCCCCCCACCATGTCGGTGTCTGACTCGCTGGCGGCCGCTGCCGCCCAGTTGACGTCACTGTCGCTCGTTATGAAGGAAGAGTAGGTACACGTTTTTCCCCGCAGTGGGAAGCCACCTGTATTCCTGCCAGTTCTGGCGGATGCCAGGGGCACGTGCCTCCCCCTTCTGGCCACCCACCGGAGGTTACCCATGCCAATTAGGGCGGACTTGCTTATGCACGCTTCCCCCCACGGCATGTTGGTGTCTGTCTTGCTGATGCCCATTACTGTGCATTCAACGACACCGTCCCTCGCAGTTTGGGTGCTTCCGCTGTCCGTCGATCCCACTCCTGCTGCTCTCGGAGCGGAAGGTGGGGGGAGGACGTGGTGTTCAGACACTCTCTCGAGGGATTATCGGTCTTGACAGGGGAAGCGTGTGTGCACGTTTTTTCTAAACTTCTTTGTGAAGTGAGAAGCTACCTGCATTCCTGCCAGTTCTGGCGAATGGCAAGTGAGCGCGTGTCCCCAGCCTCTGGTCTCCGGAGGTTCCCACCTTCCAGGTGTGTGTCACGCCGACAACCCCCCCCCCCCCTTATCGTTTTCGTCTGTGTTCATGCATCTGCCGCCTCTGACACTGTACGTTCCGATCTGGGGAGCAATTGCCCTTTCTCTTACACAGGGAAAAACTGTTACGCCACTGGTGGACTGTGCTGCGCACTTCCTTCCTGTGGCAAGGGCATCGCCCTTCCAATTTTCGCGCATGTTCATGAATCACGACAACTCCTCTGACATGGTGCATCCGGTCGGGGTATCGATCAAACGTCGAGGGCATCATTTTCACTCGTACTGTTTCACCCCTAGGGATTGTTCCAGGCGAGTGGGGGTTCCGGCTGCCACCACCAGTCACACTGCATGGTGCAGCCACCCCTTCCCGCTTACGTTTTTCCGGGCGGGGTAACGATCACCCACCTCTTTGTTGCTGAGGGTGCGCAGTTGCCAAGTTTGCACACCACGCACTTGCACTCAGCAGAGGGGGCTTCATTGTCCACTCTCCTGTTTCCTCTCCTGGGATGGAACTGGCTGAGTCGGACGGGGGTTTGGTCTCACTTGCCAACGGCACCGAGATGGTGGATGAGAAGCACACTACTTCTCCACTCCCGCTGAGAGTTGGCAGCTCTCCTGTGGGAGAGCATGCCAAACTCCGCAGTGCAGGGACAGTCGGAAGCAGCGCAGGACTCTCCTGTCCTCTTTCGTCCTTCCTCTGGTGCCATGCTCGCGGGCCCCCGCTTGCATGCGTCACCTCTGGTGCAGGCTTCTCCGAGGGTCGAATGGTAGAACCACCCTTGGGTCCTCACCAACAGCACATGTCACTCTTCCACCTTTTTGGATGCGTTGTCTTCCTTCCCCCAGGCAGCCCCATGGGTACCTGCTGGTGCGCCGTGCTTTATCTCTTCATGGCTGGCCCGCGCCACAGTGTGTTTTTGACAGCATTGCTTAGGCGTTGCTTCCACACTGGTCCCATGAGTGATAGATGGAACTGTCCTTTTGGAACTGTCCATCACATTGCACCTGGGGCCGCCCACACCGCCCTCCTTGTATGGCCCTCCCTTACTAGGGGCGGATGTGCTGTTTCCCTCTGCACCTGCAGAGGGCTGCAGTGGCGGTGACTGCCCTTCCGTGGATGAACGTTCTTTTCACTTCCGCATGAAGTGAATGGCACTGTCCCTCCACCCTTTTGCCCTCCTCCGTGGTCAGGAGCTTGGCTTCTCTGCCACGGTGCCTTTCCCGTAGGGTGGCGCTCGACCCTTTCTCTCATGACAAGAGAAAGCTTCTTGAGCATCCACATTGCGGCGATGGCTTGGGCTTCTGTCTTCCTGACCAGCTCTCTGGTCAGGATTCAGTATTCCGTTTGACAGTCACTCTGGCCCCGTTCCACAATCCTGACCTTGTCAGTGATCCGGACAGGGCTTGGTTGTGTACAGACACGTCTCTCGCATTTTCCTCAGAGACGCCTCTTCTGCATGCTCACTGCAAGAGAATCGATTTCCCGTTCTCTCGCTTCAGTCCCTCCTTTTGTGGGGTGTACTTCCTACACCTACTAAAGGTGGGGATGGCAGACCCCTCCTAGCATTTGTTTGCTTCAAGGGGTCGGGCGGACCACCCCCTCGCTTCTGCTGGGCATGCACTCCTCGAAGCTCCGTGGGTGGTCTGCAGGCGCTGGGGATGATCCTCCTGCAGGATCTCTCTTGGCGCCAGGAGGACGGACTTTGGGTGTAGGCGACAGTTCCCCTACACCTCTGTCGTCTTCGTCCTCCTAACCCTGGTAAGTTGTTTCGTCAGGAATTACATCACCACCTCCGTTTTGTGCTAAATCAGCACTTTGGGTCATGGTACAGTATTGTGACAAGAAAATGCAAATTTCTTTATCTAAATTTGTGTTTCTTTAGCAATACTTACCATGACCCATCATATGCCCACCCTCCTCCCCGCTGATGGTTCTTCTGGCTTGAGAAAGTCGGCTTGACCCGCTCAGTGAGTTGTGCGCACGAGGTACAGGCTCTGTGCGCATGCGCGGAGGGGGCTTACCAGGGTTACTCTGTGGGTTGTGTTTTTTTGGAGGTTCGGTTAGGGATCGCTAAATTGAGAATATAGCACTTTGGGTCATGGTAAGTATTGCTAAAGAAACACAAATTTAGATAAAGAAATTTGCATTTTAAACACAATATAAGGGAAGTAACACATGAAAAAAAAATCATTTAGTTTCGAATGTAACAGTTCTTTACTTGAGGCCATTAGCCATTCGTTGCTAATAAAATTTCAGTGTGTCTGAAATTTCGGACATGCATCATAGACCCCTGTGCATGCTATGGCTGGTAAATTGGCGGGATTGAGTAAACCAGTAAAGCCTGTATGTATGCACACGTAGGCATATGTCCACATCTACAAGGCCACTGTTGTGGATTTTATTGTAGTACTCTGGCTTTCTCCTCATCTTCCTGTGGTCATGCATCCAGCCCACAAAATTTCTGAATAAAACCCAATTTAAATGTCCCTCTGTTAGAGCAGTGCCTGGCCTTTGCATCATGTGTGGGTGGGTGGAGTGGTTGGGGGCTGGGGGTAGCTCTGAGGAAGGGGGTGGTTTGTGTCTGTGCCACAACAATTTTGCCAGAGCAGTCAGCAATGTATTTTATACCATTTTGTCAGTTTGTACATGTTATAAGTGTTGGCAAGTTATGTAAGTTATCTTCTTAATTTATCATTATCATTTAAATTATTATAATAGTGTGACTGTCCCATGTTGGTGCTGTTGCAGATGTACCCTCAGATGATGCCCTATTTTTCTATGCCTATGTACACACACTACATGGGACCTGTTCTTATGAGGCCTTCTGCAGGAGGTGGGTTTTGGGGGAATCACAAGGGAGGTCTTTCGCGTACCTCCATCCCTCATATTGCAGCCCAACGAGCAGAAGGCATCCGTATGGTGGACTTTCGACCGTCATACAAGCCATCACGTGGTCGCATGACAACACATCCTTTCTCACGTGTTCCGCGTGGATACCCTTTTCCTGCTATGTTTCCTGTTTACCCCAGCAACCCCCCCTCCCACCCCGGAGGCTACTACCTGCTGCCTGATGATCTTCGCATGGCTGCCATCCAACAGCAGTATGGTTTTTCTTACCCCCATCAGCCAGCCATCCGTGCTCCCGTGGGAGGCCCACACACCCACTTGCATGGCCCACTGTATCACCATGGAATGCCAGTGCACTTGCACTCTCACCTTGGAGTTGGGCAGCATGGCCACGCCAGTCCCAGTGACCGAGGGGATGAAAGTTTGGAGGCGAGGGGCTCGCCAGATGCCAGAACTAGCAGCACTGGCAGTTCCAGCAGCCCCATTCCAGCCTTCCAGGTCCTGCCAAATGTCAAGCACGTTCCACCCCATCTACGACCAGGTTTGAACCCATCCAGTCAGAACTCCTCTCGCTCCAGTACCCCTGTTAACCAGGTCCCCCTCCCGACTATCCCAGGCCTGACCCCTGGGTCCCTGGCGGAAGGTCGAGGGACGCCAGTGTCTGAGCGACCTTACAGCCCTGCCAACTATGGGATTGGCCGCAGTTCTACACCACACAGCATTGATGAAGATAGTTCCAACAGTCAGGACAGAGGTGTAGATAAGGTTATGCCAAATGTTGCAAAAAGTACCATCCCCTGCAGTTTGATGTCGGATTTCGGGCCAGCCTCAGGCAACAGGGCTCTTCATAGAGCAGCTGAGGACGAGTTCTCTGAAAGATCTAAAAAGGTTCCTGCAGACCCAAGCAGTTCCACGGATCCTGTTCCTGTGACTACTACTCTAAGCAACAAAAAGGAACCCAGGCAGCTCCGGCTACAGACCACAGGCTTCAGTCGTCAGTTTAGCGATGATTTGCCCACTCCAACTGCCATCACCGACATTGTCCGCATGATTGAGGAGAGCATTGAGGAGGGTGCAGAAGGTTCGGACAACACTCCATCCCCCTCCTCAGTCCCCCTGAGACCCCATTTTATTTCACGCCACAATGGACGTAATGCAGCCCTCAGCTCACTGCAGCTGGACCTCACAGCTGCTCAGCACCATCAGCAACAGCAACAACAACAGAGTCAGCCTGCCAGTGCAGACTCTCAGCCTTCCTCGTCAGATTCCTCTTCTTCTGCAAGCAGGAATGGGGAACAGCTGACTTACGCAGGCGTTGTCCAGAAGGTGCCGCCATCACCTGGCACCCTAGTGCCTGATATCAGCCAGATGGAGCCACAGACTCCACGCACACCCTCCGGCTTCATGACGCCAGGTGCCGACATAGACTTGGATCCCTTTGGAATCCTCAAGAGTCTCAACATTGAAGCCTCAACTGCTGAGCAGCGCCGCATTCATGGTGGAAATTCTTTGCAATGAGAGGCAGTCATGCATGTGGCTCAGATGTGCCCAAACATGCTTTCACACCCCTCAGCCCATCATGTTTAGGGTTACCGATCTCTGTGAAGCTTTTGGCTTGTTCTTTAACGTCTTGAGTAGAACTGTCTTCTGTGCACCCACTTCTATTCCTAAAATAAGCCTTGCCATCTATAAAAGGAAATATTCCTGACACAAGCATCAACCCTAACCAGGTGGCATAATTTGGTTTACCTCATGTTAAGTTTTGTAATCTGTAACAAGGATCTTTCTCACCTGGTCTAGCTATTTCATTATAATAACCTGCTGGTATGGAGACAGTACTAATCAATACATGAACAACTGTACAACAAATACAATAGCTCATCTTCATCACCTGATTTTGAACACAGGTTAATGAAGTGTTAGAAGCAGCTGGACAGTGGATACATGTAACTCTCCTTTTTCTACACCAAGTGAGAACAATTTGTCATCTTGCAGTTTCCACTGACTTTGAAATAGATTTCTGTACTTCCTGCTTATCGGTTTCAATTGAAAATGGCAAATTAATGTAATTTAGCACCTGTAGTTTATGAGAATGGGTTGCTAATATTTCAGTTCATTTGTTTTATGTTTTCATCTTATTTGTTTTGTCTGAGCTAATATCATGTGCATGCTTAATGTAGAGGCTGACTTTAATAGTCCCTGTGCTTTATGTAGCTGCATCCTCCCAATATGCCTCTCACAATTTTTAGCTGAGGTGTATCAGTGAATATTTGCAAGCCAATTATACAATAGGAATTGCTTTAGAATAAGTTGAAGGACAGGATCAGAACGAGGAGAGCATGTCTGGCACACAGTGTGTGGCAATGTGGCATTAATTTGAATTATGCACCAATGAAGTGATGATAATAGCTCATCCAAATTCAGGCGAGACATTGTATTCACCTGTTTAGAATGGTGGCACCAGATGGTGATCAGCTCGAGTTGCTGTGCTTGTTGCTTGGTTTGGGGAAGAAAAGCACTGGAATGGATTTGTTTTAACCTTGATATATAATCATGTAACATATCTATGGAGATGTTTTTTTTGCTACATATTTTTAAGAAAAAGAGAGCTTGCATTAACTTTTTAAGAAGTTGGCTGTGGCTTACCTTGTTCACCAAATTAGATCAGATTTTAAGTTGGCCGGAAACTTGAATTTTTCTTGAGTTGAAGGTGGTGGTGCTGTTTTCTTTCTTTCTTTTTATTTATTTATTTTTTTTTTTTACTGTTAGGATCTATGAATATTTCTGTAGGTTGGGTTGTGGTTGAAGCTTAGTAGGGAGCAGGGTTAATTTGTTTTTACTTTGGACAATTGTTTCACCAGACATTATTTTGTGTTTGCCAAAACATGCCTTGAACTTGAAGTCTAATATTTAACTAGATATCATGTTACAAATGTTTCACATGTGAGTTGCCCACATACGCAAGCCATTGTTGTCAAATACATAGAACTGTGTGTTTGTCTGAAATGGGCAGGCATGTTTTATTTTGTATTCTTTAGTAAAATTTTCAAAAGACACAAGATGATGACAGGTTTTAACATGTGATTTCAAAGCCAGGAAATCATACACCGTGACATGGCATTGTGACAAAATATGTTTTCAGACACATGTGATGTTCACGATGTGTAAAGTTGGATGTGATGGGGTTTTCCTTCCCTTTTTTTTTTATAAGAAAAACTCTTTAATGCACAAATATAATGCCTGTAAGATATATATTTCAAATTCTTTCTTCCTTACAACTTTCTTTTGGTTTATTTTTGCTTTAACTTTTTCCCCCTCTTGCCATTAAGTCATTGATAAGAAAATTAAGTATTGTTAAATTTTTTTAATACTCTTTAATTCTTGGCTTCCTGTGATCATAATATGTTTTCTTCTTTTTATTTCTTAAATGTAAGACAGACATGATCTTAGAATCATTTGTTTCTATAACATCTTTTACTGTCAGGGTATCAAATAATTTTCTTTAATGTTGTCAGAGCCACTTGCTAAGGAAAGCAGTGGAGGTTTCAAATTGTACAAAAATGTGTATATATATATAAAAACATTTAAGTTCGCAGCAGGTCTTGTGGAAATACTAGCTTATATTTACAGTCAGAATTCTAGACCTGTCAGTCACCAGAGGAGGTGAGGGAAAAAACGTGTTCTTCAAGCTCTTTAACTTACACAGCTTGTGGTACCATAGCAGTACAGAGCTGCCAGTGATCAAAGCCATATCTGGCTGCTAGGAAAACAATAAGGCATGGTCTAAGGCAGCAGACTGGTTTGAGATTCTGCCTCTGTGGGGTATTTGTGGACTTACCTCTGTAAATTTATCCTTATGCTATTTTCCTGTGTCCAACAATGGATGAGTCATACCAGATGTATAGCATGCTTAAATCTTGGCGAATTAATCCCTTTTGAAAACTTTCATGTTTCAGATTATTAGGTGGTGGGAAGGGCTGTGTTTAATAAACCATTCATATCACCGTTGTCTTGAACCAAAGACCAAGAGAGATGTGCACATTAGAGAATAGCGGTGGTTATAATTACAGCCTCGGTGTTGATAGTTTCTTTTGTAACTTCAGTAACTGATTTGTAAAAGGTAGTTTTTGCATGTGTTCATTTACTGAGTAAAAGAAATGTGACCTATCTTTGATTTGATGAGATATCTCTTTTATTGACATTAGTTTTGCTGGGATGATTAGTTTTTCAGCCTCATTGCCTATGGGACTATTGTCATTCATTCTGATTGAAGGTGGTGGCAAATTTTGTTGTTGCAGATTTTTTAATGGGGAGGAAGGTTGTTCGGGGAAGGGGAAAGTTTGCTTTGGTGGAGTTTGTCAAGACTGTATTAGTTGATGTCATATGTATTTTAGTCTTATTTTAATGTGTTAAGACTTTAACTGTGATGTTGATGTAAGTGTTAAAACACTTCTAAAGACAAACAAAAATTATCGCAGTGTTAATTTTGTATACATCCCTCAAATGCAAACAACGACAACAACAACAACAAAAATTGGTAAAACTTTATGTATGTTTCATTCGCAATTGTGCCTGCTTCAGGAATCATGGCAGTCTACCCTAACAAGACAGGAATGGCGTGCACACACACACAAAGAATTTTTGCATTATTCTTTTACTGTTTAATAACAAACTGCATTTGGCTATCCATGAAAGCAAGGTCTGTATAGACCAGTTGAGTCCTATTACATGAGAAGTTGGTTAGCATGGCTTCATTTTTAATTCTGGACTGGCATGCTCCTGTGGGATCTCTTTTGGCTGATGCAAGCAATGCTCTGAGCATAAAAAGTGTGTTAACCGAAATGCACTGTACTAATCAGTGTATACCGAGACATTAGTTCACGAAGGCAACAGTCTAGTCTGGATTTAACTCTTGTGGAGTTGAGACCCCATGTTCTGGTGTCCTTTTTTTCTCATTTTGTGGTATTAAGATCCAAATTGTGATGCTGAGGTAATAAATGTTTTTATAATCTTCCTTCATCAAATAGAAGATTAATAAGCTTAATGAAACTTCCCCTACTCAACAGAAATAAAAAAGCCCCATATGTGGTCATTGACTAATGGTGTTGGTTGGTAATCTGAAAACAATTTTGACCACAAAAAGTTGCATGCTTCCAAAAATCAACTAGAACATTTTTGTTAAATGGCCTTTGTGCCAAATGATTCACATAAAACTATTTTTCTTTTTTTGGGGGGGTGGGGGGTGCAGGAATGGGGAAGGGAGTTGGAGGATGAGCATCACAATGAGCTTCACCTCCCTCACAAAGCAGACAGAGTTGACAGCGAGAAGGACTAACACTGAGGTCACTCAGACTGTCTGCGAATTGAGAAGACTTCTGCTTATAAACTTCACTGGTCGCTGATTGTGGTTAATTCATTTGCTTCTTAGATTAAGAATGTGATGCAAAGGCAGGATCTGGTTTCATGCTATTGCTTGTTACTGTAGGTGGTGTTTCAGTTTATTGCTTTGAAATGTTCGCCCTTTTTTTTTTAGTTGTAAACAGGGACAGGCTTTTCTGGGAAGAGAGCTGTTGCTTTGCTTTGTAGTGATGAGAGCTGTAATTACTAATTCCCAACACAATGTTGTGCATGTTGGATAGATTTTTTTTTGTTTTTGTTTTGTTTTGTTTTTTGAGGGGAGGGCAGTCATTTTGAGTTCTCTGTGGTTGTCAACAAACTCCTCTATAACCACCAGGATCATGACTAGGAGACAGCAGGTTTTCTGTTGAGCGTGAATGGTCACTTGCTAGGGGAGTGCATCAAAGCAGTAGACAAAAGTAGCCATTCTATGTAGTCAGACTTGAATCCTAAAAATAAAAATATTAGTAACAAGTAGAACAAATCTATACAATAATAATGAAGACAATCCACACACACACACAAAATAGTTCTAAATAAAAGGTTAGAAGAGATTGGCATCCAGTGGATGTATTTCATGCTTTAATGTTCACCTTAGTCTTGTTTTGACAGAAATGGACATATTGCTGTCATCTTCTGTTTAAGATGCCAAGGCCAGTCATTTTGTCTGTAAAAGCATGGATTCAACTGTGCTTACATCTCTTGTTTTGCCCAAGGCACCTGTGGTCTGGCCACCAATCCTACCACCACCCACCCACCAACCCCCTCCAAAAAAATTCCTCATTGTGGAATCCCCCCACCCCCCAAAAAATCCCTAATTTCTCATTGTCTTATTCCCAAATCCCATATTTTGAAGATGCAAATGGTGAGGTGTCTAAATGTGTGAGTTTGCAGTGGAAATCATTGGCATCCACAGTAAAACTCTTTCTCTCCAGTGGCATCAATTTTAATTGGTTCTGTGTTAGAAAGCCCTTGCATCTTGATTGTGCACAGTGTAATCTTGTAGATGACAGTCGTGGGACAGATTTTGAGTGTTCAGTGCAGAATTAGAAATGCACATCCCTTTTCAAGTGTTTGGAATAAGGAACGCACATTTAGAAATGTTTGAGTTCAACAGTTGTATCAAGTGGGGAGAGAACAGTGAGCTTGTTTAGCGTGTTTTCATGCAGTTATCACTGTTTAGAGGTTATAGTTTGGTTGTTTATTGTGAGAAAACAGTGCTGCTCTGGTTTGCCTGCTTCTATGCAATGTATTTTTGGTTTTTGTTTCAAAGCTGAAGATTTTAAATTGTAAACATTTTCAGCTGTACTTAAAGTAAAAAGCTTGCTTGTTATTTTAAGTGTCCCACTCTTTTTTTTTTTCCATCACACCTTCCTGATTTGGTAGATGCAATTTTTAAATTTGTCATTGAGGTTCCTCATGTCTGTGTTGTAGCTGTGCATCAATTTAATAGACTGTAAAAATGTTAATTTTTTTTTTAGAACTTCGTAGTAAAAGAGTAGTTTGTAGAATGATCACTGCTTTCAAATTTGCCAGACACAAAGGAAAAAAAAAGATCTGCAAAAGCAGAGATGAGCTCATATGTTAACAACAAGTATTGAGTGCAAAAAAACATGACTTTTGACTGTTGAAAAAAAAACCACCCTCACCCTCAGTTCATGTTAAAGGCACTTGCTGAAAGTTTCCAACACGGATCAACAGAGAAACAGAAGTGAGTCATTTTTGGATGTCATTTCCAGAAGACACTTCTGTTTTAAAACAAGTGTGACAACATTTCACGTTTCTTTACAGGCACCAATATGCATAACTGAAGTTGAAGTGATTGACTAAAGAGGTTTTCTGTGGTTTTGTTTTCAGCAGCTGTAACCAAAACATATTGGCATTTTAGCAAGATGGAGCTGGTCTGTGATAAAGGGACGTCATTTGCTTGGTTTTTGCATTTGGTTTTTGGCTCAAGAATGCAGTTAACCCAGTCAGTAGGTTTTGTAACAGGTACCTTAATAACGAAGCATTCCGAAGTGCAGGCAAAGACTTATTCACTGCTTACCAGAACAGACTTGGGAATAACACTTTTCTTGTACTTTACTTGGTGTGTACATAGATTATATATATATATATTGTAATTATAACAAATTTTCTTGGGAGTGTTGCTGGAACAGCTGCACCATGTGTACTCAGTGGTGGTAGAGGTTCTTACTGCAACTGCTTCATTCTGTGCTTGCTACCGTGAGAGGGTGCGGCAGCCATTTTCCAGGTTGCTCTGCTACAGACAGGTCATGCACACGGTTTCACCAACCTTATCAATACTACCTTTTACAGTGATCTGGAGCTGCAGCTGAAGATCTGGCTCTTCCCTTCTGTTTCCCTCTCTTCATCTTGCTGACAAAATGGCAGACGTTAGGAATGTAAAAATCTTACAGCATGGTCGAGATGTCAGCATGACGTGCTTGTAGCAGAGACTTGATGAAAATGTGGACTGTTGCACTAGAATTGTAGCATTTTAGTTTGTGTTTTACTGGATTTTTGTATTTTTGAGCACTGCTAGATATTACTGCTTGCAAAAAGTGTGGTTATTAAAACTTACGACAAAGCAGCTCTCTTGTTTTCAGCTCTCAAAAGAAGCGACAAATGCACAGCTTGCTTGAATATTCACATCATTTATTGTTGCACAAAACAATATGCAGCAGAAATCACCTGTACATTTTTTAAACAAATAGTACGGCTTTATTGCACCAATATGCACAAGCATCATACTGCCAAATGATCCTTGTGACAATTTTAAACCAAACCCCAACTCAACCCACACAAAAAGATCTGCTACATGCACTCTTTCTGCAAAGGTAAGAAAAAAATTGAAGTAAAATCTCAGAGGTATAATATAATTATTTTCAGCCAACCTTTCTCCACTACCAGTGTGACGTGCTAAATTTTTAAGAAAGGTGTTTGGTGGGGAGTACATGTATAGCAGCAATGCATAATCGTCACGATGTACCCCACAGACAAAAATCACTCCCTTGTTGCAAACACTCGGTTTGACAAAAGATCTAATGTCTTATTGTTTATATAAAATGCGGAAATTCGTAAACACACATTCGAATGCAGATCTTCACAACATCAAAGTCAAAACTAGTCTCAAGCTCTCAAAACTGGCTACCAACGTTTACTTAAACAAGACCTCTTCGTAACTGCTGAGGTTGAGGATAAAATATGATGTGAAGAAACCATAACGCCTTCCAACACAGAGTTACATGCTAACAGAGCTCCATGCCTTCCACTTTCATGTTGAGTGCAAAAGTGGCCTGACTTTATTACCTTTTAAGTTATGGGTTACAAGTGCAACACAGCATGAAGACTCTTATAAAGTTGTTAATACAGTGTATAAGAACAACATAAATATTTAAAGCATCAGGGAGACAGCAAAGAGCTATGTGAGAAATTATGACATTCTAACACATCTTGACAATCCCACATTTGGAAAAATCATTCATGGCACTCGTCTGGTTCATCACTTAATTCTTTCACGCTACTGCACGATGTGTCACAACAATCTGTCACATTTTTCTTCATCCTCTTCTGCCATGTTATTTCATGAAGGTTTCTATTTCTACCATCTATGTTCTCTTAAAATTTCCAGGCCTGAAAATAGTGAGATTTTTTTTTAAGTCATAGATTTTTTTAAAAAATCATTGATGACTGCTAAAAAGCACTCATAGAACTCATGGTTCTATGAACAGAAATAGAGGTAAGCTTGTCTGTAATTTTAATTTTTAGAAAAAAAAGGAGGAACAGCTTTTTAAAACTCACAAAGCTGTTAAGCACTTGTTACAGGACCAAAAAATCTTTCTAAATTAACACTGAAAAACTAATACTTGTAATCTCAAACTGCAAAATAAAAAGACCTGTGGGGTATGATGGTTAACAAAAGGATCTTATACTGAGATGTAATCCATTTCTGATTGTGAATTGTCAACATTTTTCAATGATGCTTTATAAACCACATTTCAGAGCACACTGTAAAAGACTGGCATTGCAAAAACACTAGAGATCATGTCCCTCAAGAGAAGCACACAACTTTGAATAGTAGAGACAAAAGCCATATGCAACCTCCAAACAAAGTTCTCTTGATGAGAAGTAGCAATAAAAACGTAGGCCAAATTTTCTATTCATAGACCAAAGCCGATAACATAAACATGGGTGCAAGTGAGAACTTTGTGCTATACTGAAAACAAATTTTTGTTTGTGCACGCTCTCTCTAGAAATACAAAAACATACATTTCTATTTTTCCTTATTACACATTACATTTTCCCTATTATATATATAAAAAGCCATTATTATGTTGCTATTAATCTGCAAAAACAAACACACAAGAACTCAGGTGTTAATTATAGGTATTAGTGTAAGCAAGAAAATCTGGAGGATTGCCAATGCACTGAGAACATCACCAAACCTAAATAAAAGGGGTTTTTTTTAAGTTCAGACCAAAACTAGAAGAATAATTTCATGGAA
This sequence comes from Lanistes nyassanus, assembly GCA_004794575.1. Lineage (NCBI taxonomy): Eukaryota > Metazoa > Mollusca > Gastropoda > Architaenioglossa > Ampullariidae > Lanistes > Lanistes nyassanus. The sequence goes on along the minus strand of SMGT01001903.1, from coordinate 57,867 downwards.
ATAGCAGCAACCTGGGATGGGTCCCATTGACTCATGAGAATAAAAACTAATGCCTGATGGGGAGCTTTGGTTTCACATAGAAAAGCCCTGGGGCTGGGATAGCACAGGACAGTGTGTGATCTTAAAGGAACTTCTTAATGCTGACATCTGAATCAGATCTGCTAAGTTCCTTTCTTTCGGCCCTCTCTTTGCTACGTGTTTGGGGACGGTAAGCTCCCTTTGGGCACAGGCGTCTGCATACGGCTATGTGTGAGCGCTGCCAGTATCTTTGTTGGAGTTATCTTTCGATAATTTAAGCGCTCTATCCTCATTTGTTCTTTATTGACATCTGAATGTTTGTCTTCTACTACTTCCATGCTTGCTTTTTAGTCTGTTTCATCTCTGAAACCGCTTTCAAAGATATTATGTATCATCAGACAACTCTGAAATAATAATCTGATTATTTCACCACCTGTGCCATCTGTTTAAATGTACTTCTGGGAATTCTGTCTAGCCTTCTAAACATGTACTTGCTGGTATATTTGATGCCAGTCAGACTTCTAATGTGGCAGTCTTCACAGTGTGGGTCAACTGTAACCAGAGGCAAATGACTGCTGCATTGCATTGTGGGTCAGAGAAATTATGGAAAGCTAGCACACAACTGACAAAAACAAAAGTCAATTTCTGTGCTATATGGATATCTGCATAAATAGCGAATGTCTTCCACCCATGAGTAAACAATGCATTCATGGTGCTTAGGTATGAATGCACCAAGATTAGCAGTAACAGAATGATGCATGCTATGGATGCTACATAACCCTTTCTGATGATCTCCATTCTCATGAAAACAAGCCATTCCTAAAAGTGTCAAAGGAAACAATCACAGACTTTATAAGTGACCAGTGCTAACCGAATGCATGGCAAGTATCAGCTCTCCCTGAAACGTCCATTCAATAGGTATTGCTGGTAGGCCAGTCATAGTTTAGACTAGAGACATCTGTGTCCTATCACATAAAAGCTTAAGTTGGATAAATGGAATCATCTCAAAAACAGGTTTCACAATCTGACATTTCAGCATATTATGAATTTGCAAGTAATGCAGCAGATAAGCAACAAATATTCTATGACTTTCTCTACATTACCAAACAATGCACTCAAGAAATTAAAACAAAAAGACATCAGATCCATACTTGGACAACTACAAATATGAAACAACAAAAACTGACACCTGTAGACCCAAACAAGTATTATAAAATTAGCTTTCTCAAAAGGAAGAAAACTTGAATAAGAAATTTTCTTTAGAAAAAAATCTGTTTACATCAGCAAGGTGATTTTTCACTAATCAAGATCATATGATTTTTCTGAGCCCCTCTCTTTTTAAGATAGCCAAGGAATATAATCTATTAATATCTCAAGATATACAATCTGGATATACAATCTGTATTCACTAACACCCCTAATCAAGAAAAAGACTGAAGGCTATTATCAGATTTACAATTTTTAACTAGTATTTAACTAAAATTTTTAACTAGTAAATTGCAGAAAAAAATTAGTATTTCTCCATCAATATAAACCAACTTTTGCTGACATTTTGCATGCACACTGCAGACAAAAATAGTGCAAGTTCGATAAAATAAATAATTTGCACAGCAGATCTGATCTATCAAATTAATGAACTATCACCCCATCATTTATAAGATTTTGGATCAGGGCTCCCTATGCTGTGTGGATATATGTATCTGATATACAATAAAAATTCAATATATGCTGCAAATATGGGTGTACGCATGTGCAACAAAACTTCACGGTAGATGTACACATAATACTCAACTCAGAAAAGATTATATTTTGGGTGGGCTTCAAAAAGAAATCACTGGCTGCACATGCTGAACACAAACTGTTCTGATTGGCCATTATCAAGGTCAGCAAGTCCGGAAGCTATCAACATTTTGTAGGTAATTTTCTGCTTATTTAAAATGTTGTTGAAGAACATGAAGCCGATCAACTGGTTTCACCATGTTGACTAGTTTAAAGAAAGATGGAACCAAAAATTCAGTTACCCTTTAAAATCCCAAGGAGGGAATACAGTATTCTTTAAACAAAAAAAAAAAACCTGACAGAATAAACAATCAGCAATGCTGTTTTAAATGAAATTATAAAATCAAAGGAATTGTTTTTAAGTTATTATTCCATGTAGTTCTTGTTGGAAACCAGCAATATAGAAATTACAATACAGTGTACTAAAATAACTAAGCCCTATTTTAACAATTGCTTCGTCACTGCATATTTTTATTTTGCCTTGATATCAAAAATTCTATCAGACCTCTGTGGTAACTATAATGATAGTGTTTCCTGGTTTCTTAGCAATTCTCACCAGCAACAGAAAAATGTTTTGTCTCTCCTAATACCTGGCTTTGTTCAGTAGCTGTATTTAGTGTGACCAGTGCTGCTCAATCATTTGTTATAGTTGGCTCATTGGCTACAATATGAAAGTCTGTGAGACACAATCACACTGTCTACATTTATAGAAAAAAAATAATCCACAGTAACTAAGCTTTGCAAATATTGATCTAGCTACATTTTCCAAGCACAACATCAAAAAAATATTCATTTGTGGGGGGGGGTGCATGATTCATGACATTATGGAAAGAAACAGGTGACTGCGGCTTGGGGTAATAAGGTACAACAAAAGAAACTTCGCCAAGCAAGACTAAGACAGGAAGTCGATGTTTCAGGGCATGACCCCTTCTTCAGGACGGCACAAAAAGATACAGATAAATAAAAATGGCTTAGCTCACAAGGACGCTGGTCATCGAAGGATGAGAGCAAAGTGACTATCTTAAAAGTATGCTTTGTAAGCCATTAGGTGATCATCAGCTTCAACATTCAAACACAATTTAACAATATTATGCAAATGTTTTTCATTTGTTGCTAAAAACATGTCAAGAAAATCTACTATGCAAATAAAAAATTATTAGAAATCTTTATATTGCAGCTTTGACCAACTATTTAGGACAGCCTGAATACAGTTTATTTCCAGAAAATCACAGTTTAAAAAACATAAAGAGAGCTTGTAAAATAAAATTCATGCAAGCAGGCATTTTGTGAAAGACAGAAACCTCCTGAACTGCTGCAAACAGTATTTGTATTATTAATAGCTTTCATTTATATGGTTTTAGCTGTTTCCATTAGCAGTTTAGTAAACAAGCACGCACGTGCACACACACAAGTTGGTATATTTTTTAACAAATTCTGTCATAAGAAAATATTTCAAACAATAAGTAAAACTAAGAAAGGAAAATATTTTCTCTTCCCAACAATCCTGTCCTTTAGCAGTTTAAACTGTCAAAACTCTGAAATCCCTTTTAATAATAATGAAAAGGGTACAATAAAATGTCTCTCTAAATAAAAGGTAATGTCAGAGAGTGAAAATACACTTTTTGAAAAATCATATTGCCAAAAAAAGACAACTTAAAATGCTACCCAAACACATGACACCATAGATAAACTTCACTAAATATGCATCACACTATCAACTTTCTAAAATTTCCAAAAAGCGTAACACAAGGGGTTTTTTGGTTTTCATAGCAGCATTCTGAAGACATAGCAAATTCACTACTTATGCTTTGTTGACAGTAACCTTTAAAATGCTTTTTTCACCATATGCTATTTTAGTGGTTGTGCAAGACTAACAAAACTCATAAAAATAATGTGACCTTTAAATACAGGTGTCATTTATGACATATTCAGATACTGTCTGTAAGTTTTGGGGTCAACATCACAGAAATTACCCTAGTGATATCACTGACATGGGTGGGAATTTGCATAACCAAATGCAAGGTCACAAAACAAAGGGTTAAAGGCTGTGAATGTTGTCCGGTGGCTATAGCTCATGCTCTATGGCAAGAATGGATACCATTAGCAGCATGCCAACAACGCACTTTGTGTGCCACTAAGTTGTCTAACAGACTTCAAATCCATATTTTAACAGTCACTTGGTACAACTAATTAGTATGATCTACATTTGATTTACAAAGACACCTCTCGCCTTTGGTCATCAATAAACTCTACATACTCCTTCCCAACATAAAGCAGAACAAACCCTGACAACAGACCGAACGCTGCTCGCAGATTAGGTCTGTCTGGCAATAATGACTTACACGTTGCCCAAAACAGTACAGAGCCAAAATTGAAAAGGAAAGATCCAAAAACACTGTACAATATGCGACGGTTGACTGGTGCGTTTCGCAGATGTTGGCTTCCAAACAAATACAGACCCACTCCCATGTGGGCATTGAACAAGAAACTGTTGGCCACCACTTCCTGGCTGTGAAATACGCTGCAATAAGAAACCAAACTATGTATTAAAACCTGGGATGGGGGTGAAGAAAATATGAGGGAACAAAATTTTTGCATCCCTATAAAATATAGTTTTTCTTCTGCTACTGAAGATTCCAAGGTACACCTAAGCACTTCATATACTTGTATTACTCATCAAAATTGTTTATATAAATGACAATGTAAAGTCTTTCAAACAAATATCGGTCTACTGCCCCAGGGACAGTTTCTCTACTACTGGTAACAAATACCTTAATTTAGTGATTCACGATCTGGCAGTGGCATTCATCGGTGTCCCCCTCTCCAAGGGTAAACCACCCACTGCCTTACTTATGAGTTTCTTATAATAACGTAATAGCAAAATCAGTATCAGAAGAGTGTCTGTAATTGTAATGCTTTAATTCCTATCATTTTTTTTCTTTCCGAGAGAACAATGACCTTTATTATATTTTCAAGACTGCGTCGTCGAGTCATTCGCCTATTCGGAACACATCCGTGTTTACCTTTTAAACCACGATGGATTCATTATGTGTATTGAAAAGTAGCCATAACTAAGCCCTCCCAGTACTGGAAAAACTCGAAAGCTTATGTCATCTCTTGACAGTTTCTCCAGTTTTGGAAATACTACAGCGGTATTTCCGTTCTTGGCTGCATCATCTACAGCCTGCATAGAGGATTCAGCCATGTTGGGTCTTGATGACGTCATAATAAAAGTTCTTGCTTATCGCAGCTGTTGCTGCATACATCTGGTGGATAATGCAGCGTCCTTTGTAGGAAGATATCGGAGTTTCGTTAGGGACTAAACGCCACTGGATAATTTTAAAGAAGATAACGAAAGTGTCCTTGAAATTCCGAATTTCGTTCGAGAGTATCAAGACTCACGGTAGACCACTGAGGGATCATTTCATTGTCCACATAGGACGCAATCGGAAATGGGAACATTGAGCTATATGGATAAAGCATTATACTATCAGTTTAATTAACTTTTCGCTCTCATGGCCTGGACTATGAAGTACTTGGACCTGTGATTGTCATGATTTAATAGAAATGCCTCGTATACGAAAGCGTCGTCGTGACAGAACTGAAGTTAGCTGCTGCATCAAATATTTGATGTTCGCTTTCAATGTTGTTTTTTGGGTGAGTATGCCTACTCCTATTTTCTTTCAAAAATTCTTAAGAATGTAGCTCTTCTTAAATTCATTTTTGTGCATAACGAACAGCAAAATATAAGTGGCTTCAAAATGTATCAAAGCATTTTCAGTACACTTTAGTAGCAGATTATTTCTTATATTATTTCTAGTATAATTATGATACGTTGTTATGACACTGCTGATTCGTGATTGTCAGCCTCAGTGATTTTGACCAGTATAATGAATCAGAATTTTAGTTGTCGGCTATAGTGTGACGTGCCCCACTGCACTGGGTATGCTTGTCGTTAACACACAGCAGACAGATGTACTTTGTCAGTTTGTGCACATGATATGAAAGTGTCATCATGTACAATATAGCCACATGCACTAAGCAACACATAAAAATACACTTATAGAGATTACTCACTTAGCTTTAAAACAAAACATAAAAGTTCTTCAGTTTTTGAGGTTAGCTGGTAAACATTTTTTTTCAGTCTAATCCAGCACTAATACAAGACACAAGCACCACCACTGGGTGCAGGACGATTCGCACCATTGCCTGACTGCCCCATGCCTTACCGTCCCCATAATACTGCCCCACCACCCCAAGGTCAGTGCCTGATCGCCCCAGATGTGCTTTCTTGAAGAACAGCCATTACAAAGTGCACTTAATAACTAATTGTTTTATTTTTATTACTATGGGTGAAAGTTGTAAAGCGTAGTCGTATTTTGGTATTATGAGTAAAAATGTGTAGCTGAAACGAATTACTAGCTTCCAGCAAAGTGAGCCGTTACATAGTACGTTCATATTTTATGGTTGTGTCTTTAAATCCATGCAAAATTTCCCCTCATTTCGCCGACAACAACGACACAGGCAGATAAGAAGTAGGTTTCTTGCGCACATTTGGAAGTTATTCCGTTTTCTGGCCGATTGCAAAATAGTCTACCCCATTCTTAGATCAGCATGGCAAACAATTCAACACGCGGTCTTGAATCATCGAGAAAGACTTTCTTTTAATTAAAAAAAAAATTCATTATATGATGCCAGCTAAAACAATGATTGACATTTTTGCTGCACATTTGTGCTACTTGATGACCTTGTTAAACAGATGGCCATATATATGCAGAAGTGTAACCACCCACTGCCCCACCGGAAGTAGGGGGCAATCAGGCACTGACCTTGGGGCAGTGGGGCAAAATTATGGGGCGGCAAGGCAATGGGGCAAATCGTCTGTAACTCCCACCACCCACCAGCACAATTTCCTAGCTGGTTTCTCTTTGTGATTGTTGTGCACAAGTTCCAAACTGGTCATTGGAGCAAGGGCTGAGTTGTATTGGTACTTATATCTCTGTATGTCACCGTAAAACTGTACACCAAATGCAAAGGCTGAACAGGCCTTAATTTGTTACCACTTTCATAAGCCGATAAAACCTAGCAGGTTTTATTTAACATTTTTTAATTGAGCCTCAGATGTCATTCATCAGGCTCCAGAGATAACAATGTTTCTTTAATCTACTAAGTTTGGATTTGACTGGTGAGCAGATATGTGGGGCTGTCTGTGCCATTCCAAATTCTTCAGTTTAGCTGAAGCTTCAAGACCTATTTCATTCCAGGTGCCATCTTGCAGTGGCAGTCTTAATCCCTCTTTGCCCTCATTGCTGGTCATGCTATATAGATTAGAATCATAGCTAATGAGTTCTGGTACCTCCATATACCTCTAGGCCATCAGCATCATGGATCAGAATTTGTTAATGAGATTTGATTGATTGACTGTATGATGTCATTTTCATTTTTTTCTTTTTCTTGATGAAACAAGAGAGGCATGCAATAAGAGGGAGTGAACTTTGTAGTCCCCTTTTTTTTTTTTCTTTTTTTTTTTGACAAGCTATTTGGTGGTGCTTTGCTGGCTGTTGGATTGTGGGCGTGGACTGAAAAAGATACACTGGAAAACTTCAGCAAGTTGACGAACATTGCTTTGGATCCAGCCCTCATCTTCAACCTCATTGGTCTGACAATGTTCATCATTGGCTTTGCAGGATGTGTGGGGTCTCTTCGGGAAAACATCTGCCTCCTACTATTTGTAAGTCTAAGACCTTCTTTCCAAGGAGCAAAATGACCTATGAATGCTTTCATGCATGTAGAAGCATTCAAGAGCAAGAGAGAGAGAGAGAGAGATTTTGTGTGTGTGTGTGTGTGGTGGTGGGGAGTGGTCAGGGAGGCTGTGTGTGTGTGGGGGGGGGAGGGTGATGTAGATGTTTCCAGGACCAAAAGTTCTGGACATTTTTCTCTCTTCAAAGAGATTACTTTTGAAAAATCCTTAAGGTGTGTCTGTAAATAAGTATTTAAGTTTCTACCCAGCAGGACAAAAATTATTGAGTCTACATTCCCTCTATGACATGCTCATTCTGTTTAGCCCAGTATGCTAGTCCACAGGAGACTGAAAAAAATTTTCAGATTTTCATAACACTTTGTCTGACAGCTTTGAGAAGTTATGCAGTTGTAAAATGTGGCAGCTTTGAAAGATGTCCAACAATAATTATAATTTTGTGCTATGTTGTCACGTTTTGGAGTTTGGTGGATCAAAGAATTTACCCTATAGCTCGAGGTGTGGTGCATCAATACTCATCTTTTCTATGTTTGGATGTTAGTCCCCATTTTTAAGCTGCCACTTGGGTCTATTATGTAATCATCAGGCCAGGTGGGCTCAGTAGTTATGTGCCAGGGGACCTGTTCACACTTCTAACCCAGGGTGTTTAGCTTGGTCAATGTAGCTTTAGGGTGAGGCAGGGTGTTAGTGGGACCTAATAGCTCTTGGGCACAGCTGGGATTTGAATAACAGCCATCATGTAGATGTCAGGTGCTGGCCAGATACAGGGTTGAGCAAGGGGAAGTTATGTCACAAGGACGGCTGTTAAAGATTATGTTGTCGACCAACAGGGCTTGTGATCAGTCCAAAGAGGTGAACTGCCCAAGGGCAGGGGTAGGTCAGATCCACTAGGTGCCTGTATAGGTGGGGTTAGGAGGAGCAAGGAGGCATGACTACAGCTGTCTCTGTCCAGGCTGGTTGATGGGTGTGTCTTGGTGACCACATGTGTGTGTGTGTGTGTGTGAATGCAGCAATGTTTGTTAGAATAAGAGGACAGGTTTTAGAATGTCAAGTCATATTCTGCTGTAAACCTTCTGCTGGAACATCGGCATATACGACTGTCATCTGCTGCAGCGACTCTGCTAAAGAACACCCTGCTGAAGGTTGTTGTGACTAAACCTTGTCGCTGTTGTGAGCACACTAGTTTCGTCTTCTGCAGGACTCGGGGGGAGTCCTGTTCTAGCCCCACGTGTCTGGAGCAAGCCAGTTGCTGTGGTGCAAGAATTTTCCTTTGAGTGTGTTGGAACCTTCAGGACTGGTGTTCAACTCGCCACATATTCCTCTGCTGTGGAGAAGCCACCTGTGCTGACCGGTCGAAGGAGGAACCGCAGAATGTAAAGGAAGAAGTCAATGAACGGAAGGAAGACAACTGTATAAAGTAGAAGCAGAGACCTGACCTTGATGGCTGTAACTGAACTCCAGTGGAGTGAGTTCAGAGGTCGATGGTTGACCAGAAAGTGTCACACAGTAAGATGTCCTTGTGATGTCAGCGAGAGCACCTACAATCCTCAGTGAGCACTGTGTTCAGTAGCAAAAGACATGAAGAGAATTCGACAAGAAGTCTGCGGTTACCCAGGAGTGCTGAGAGGACCTTCTGACACATCGGAGTCTGTGATTCTTTGTTTTGTGGGGAGATTGTAGGTGGATGGGGGCTTGGGCCATAGTGTGCAGTGAGAGGATTATAAATTATAAAGTAATAGTGACACCATTTCCACCTACACATATGTCATCCTCCTAACAGCCATCATGTGGAGTGACCACATCAAACAACATGTTGGGAGGAAAAGTAAGTTCCCATGTGACGAAACATGTTTTTTGGACATTATGTCTCAGAAGACTTTGTTGCAGAAGGTAAACACTTGTCCTTCATTCAGCTGTACCTTTTCCAGTGATGAAAGTCTTAAGAATGTAGATGTTTTTAAATGAATTTTGAAAATGATAAATCTTATTATCAGAGAGGATTTTATTTTCAGTTTATGATAGCACTGGGAATAATATTCTTCCTGGAACTTCTGCTGGGCATTCTTGGATTTGTTTACAAAGATTGGGTAAGTGTGCCCTTTTAAGGTTCACATTATATGACCCCAAAATTTTCAGATTTAATTGAAGTACAAGACACTTGCAGCTTAAGTAAGATGAGTGTTTAAACAAAACTATTTTCATCTAAGATCAAAACAACTTCCTTTGTAATCAAGTCAGAAACATTTTGAGTTAGTCTTATTTTATAGCATCGTCACCCTTTGGTGCAGAAACCATTGACCTGAGGCAGTAAAGGTTTTGGTGACGATTGCTCAATTAAGTCTACATTTGCGAGATCACCATAAAAGTTTGTTCAGTAATTCTGGAGAAGTCGAGTCCAGTAAGTTAAGGTACAGCCCGTCGTGACATATTAAATTTAATTTGGATCTGCCAAGCTCCTTTCTTTCGGCCCTCTCTTTGCTGCGTGTTTGGGTACGGTAAGCTCCCTTGGGCACATGCATCTGCATACGGCTATGTTTGCGCGCTGGCAGTACCTTTGTTGGAGTTAGTCTTATTTTGTTTACTTGAGACTTTACTGCAATACCAGAAAATAGTCATTGTGTTCTCTGTTCTTAGATTTGAAAGGGGGGGGGATGGGGGAAGTTGGAGGGGAGTATAATTTTAGTTGTTGTGTTTAGTTGCTCCTTAAAGGGTTGGAAGAACTGGAAGTTGATAATTTGTTGTAAAATGCTTTAGAGTCTTTCGTTGTGTAGGTTGTAAATGTTGATGCTAATTAAAAGGTTCTGCACAGAAAGAGAGTGGGAGTGTATCATTACTATCAAAGTTGGTTACAAAATGTTAATACTGTATGTACAGAAAATTAAAGAGAAAGCTGTCGGGTGTGAAGTTAGTTGATGCTGTATAGTGTATGAATGAACCGTTGGCAAGAACTTGCAACGGTATCGAAGCTAATTACTGACATGCTGGGAAACAACTCTGTTTGACAGGTTCGAGATCAGATAGAGAGCCAGGTAAAGAATATGATTGTCAACTATCGAGACGATGCTGATCTTCAGAATCTTGTTGACTGGGTTCAGCAGGACTGGGTGAGTACCATGTGCAGATGACCTACCTACAGCAGGGTAAAATCTCCACTAGCCCTTTTTTTTTAAACACAGTCTCTCTCCTCAACCCATTTTTTAGACCACAAAATTTTAGTAACTACAGTGGGATCTCTCAGTTGTGGCCTTGAAAAATCATGGAAAACTTGGATCTTATTTGGGGGAGGTTTCATTCGAAAATGACGCTTTCTTCAGTAATCCACGTGCTGCCATGCATGAGGTATTCTGGTCACCTGATACACTATACATAATCACCAATACTAACATCTGCAGCAGTCTGAGAAAAAAAGATTGGCCAGCAGGCTTGTGACTGGTTTTTATTGGCCTGGCTAAATTTCTAGTGGTCATGGGCTACTGGGCCACTACTTCCCTATCTCTGACACTGGTTCTGAATTTCTCCACATTCTACTAAATTACACCTCAGACTACAGAGCTGGGATAGCTTTGAAGAAAATTAGACTTTTGACAACAAGAACAATGCTTTTTGGCTTATTTGCTTTCTCTAGTCTGTTTGAAACTACGGTGTAAAAGTTCACACACTTGGGTGCCACTGTGCTAAGAACTTGAACTCAACACTTTGTTACCCTTTGCCCTGTTTTCACTGCTACATATACCTTGATGGAAGATTTATTTGAACCTTATTTACATTTGAGAAAAGTGTGGAATAAGTTCATTTATTGCAAGTTGAGAGAGAGATACAAGGGCAGATATTCTGTAGAGGAATCTCCAAGTGGGCAGCGAGACAGTCAAAACTAACTCAGAGAATGCCACAAACAAAAACAGACTTTAAAAATAAAAACTGATGACCTTTAGTTTAGGGTTGCCACACTGGCACAGCTGATACATTTTTCATGAGGAAATATTTAATATAGAAAACTGTGTGATTTCATTAGGAATACAGCGATGCCATGAGAGGTAGCGTGAGACAGGTGTGCATCTCTGCTCATTGCCATAGCAATTATCAGGTGATCAGATCTCCAAGGAACCCCTTGTATTAATGGGGTCAAATGATGCTTTAAAAGTGGAAATAATGGTGAGAAAAGTGAAATGTGTAGAAAAGTGATATGTGTTTGTTTGCCCATGTGCATGTGTGTGCTTTCACTTGACACAAAATTTTTTAAAAAAAACAATAATGCCCTTTGTGTTCGCAGCCTGGCCATTAGGCCTATTTTCAAATGTTTACCTGGAGGTGACCAGGCTTTTTACATTTAAAATGTTTTGAAATATCTGTAGGTCATCCTATGTGCTCTCCCATATATGTCTTTTATGTCGTGTCATTCACTGCCATGGTGTCTTGTCATTTGCTGCCATGTGTCTTTTAGAGTCATGTCATTCACTGTCATTACATCTTTATGTCATGTCATGACTGCCATTACTATCATCTTTACTGGCAAATTTTGTACATCACAGACATTTTTTGCCCTCGAGATAGTAGTACATTACAGGATCATTTGAGCCCATTAATGTTGGGTTATTTTGAGATCTGATCATGTGATAATTGCTATGGCAATGAGTAGAGATGCACCTGCCTCCCATTACCTTTCATGCCATTGCAGTATTCCTGATGAAATCACACAGTTACCAGGTACATTATCAAAACAATAACTTAAACAAGGATACAAAAAGTCACAACCATGGTCATCTCCTCATGAATAATTATATACACATATAATCAAATTCTTCCACTTCTAGATATACATATTTGTGTATGTGTATTCTGCATTAAAATGTGAGTTTTACTCATTTAATGAAGTGAAAACAAAGTGTTTGATGTCTGTCTCAGCTGGGTTGCTGTGGTGTTCATAGCTATAAAGACTGGGAAGGCAACATCTACTTCAACTGCTCATCCCCAGGTGTTGAGGCATGCGGTGTTCCCTTTTCTTGCTGCAAACCCACTGATGTATGTGCAGATTATACCACTGACTTTAGAAAACAAGATTCTGTGCTTGTATATATATCATGCCCAAGCACACCTGCATTCACACAGTACAGAAGTGAACCAGCCTAAGCTTCACAACGACATCTATATATCACTATAAAGATCCTTAAGTGTTTTTCAGTGCTTGAATTATCTGTGAATATTGTGGTGCTTTACAGTTCTATTTTTCTAGGTTTAAAACATAAATTGATGTTTAGAAAAGATATCTAAAGATGGCCAACTCTCCAAAAGACTGTATACATTACAAGTGTCTTGTTCAAGATGTCTACTTTTGACTTTGTTGTCTCATCTACAACACGTTGCAGCTTCAGTTTTAAAAAGGTTAGCTTTTTTTGTCACTCGTAGATGAAAACTAATTCAGAGTAGTTTTGTTTTAGTTTCACTTGCTGGATGGAAATTTTGAATTAAGCTAAATTTTGTCCAGCAACTGCAGAAGTGTTGAATTTTTGCCATCCACAGGAAGTTATCTTCAACCGACACTGTGGCTATGACATGATGAAAACATCACATGTGAGTTTGGTCTTTATGAGTCTTTCTCTTGACTTCTATGCTAAGGTATTATCAGTTCACACTCAGGTTGAAAACAGCCTGGGTATACTCAGAGGTTTGATAAAAGAATCATGTAAAACTGCAAAATTTTATTTTATTATTGCAGCCTGTGAAAAATCAAACGTGTATGTTTCTGCTGTTTTTGGCAGTTGCTTTATCACAGATTTTTATTTTCAGTCGGTAGAAAGATTAAATAAAATAAGAATTCCTGAAAGCATTTCAGTTAGTCACTTGCTAGCTGGTTGTACACATTCAAGACAACCATATAAAAATTCATAATATTATTGACAACTTGTATTTTTTATATTTTAAAAATGAGTGCTTCCATCCATGAAAACCTTTTGTTAAAAAAAGGGGAAAAAATAGTTGCATGGATTTAAAGAGGAACACTGTCTTATCTGCATCAAAATGTAGAAGTCATGTCTGTCAGTAAAATCTGAAACACACCATATAAATTCTGATCAAGACTTAATATGCAGGCAGTCGTTGTGTTGCAGTTAAGACAGTAAAACTCATGAGTTTAAATCTTGCCTTCTGTTATGCTCACTCGCGCAGGACTATGATCGCAATATTCAAATCTACACAATGGGATGCATTCCTTCTGGAGAGAAGTGGTTAGAATCAAATCTCTTCCCAGTAGCTGGTGTAGCTGTTGGTGTGGTCCTGTTACAGGTGAGCACATATCTGACTGAATTTTGTTGAAAGCATTTAGAGATCAAAGGTTTTTGGAAGTGTTGTCATCAGTAACTACTTTTCAGGCCTAACCATAGCAAATAACCTCAAAAATCATAACGCAGCATTAATTTATAACAGGGAAAGTTAAAACGTTTTAATATGGGTTGTTAGGACATTTGGAAATAATGAAATTGTCAACAGTGCCGGAAAAGAAATGTAGTTCTTTTTCAGACCATTTCCATTCTGACATTGACTTCACTCACAAAGCATTCTGGGAATATCTGCCTTAATTCCCAAACATGGACTGATTGCTATCCTTACATACGTTTGCGCATACATAGTTCGTACTAGAGATACAGAGGAGTCCCTTGACACTATATTGTGGTGGGGTTTAAAAACCAATCTCACTATGTATATATATGGATGGGGAAGTTTCAACATTTTGAATAGCCCAACGAACTAGTAACTTACAAAAAGGTAAAGGCAAATGTCCCATGACTTGTTTTTAGGTCGTAGAGGACTGGGGGTCACTTTTCTGTGACCCAGCATCATGAGGGCCGGCCATGCCCGTCTCTCCATCACTGCCTTACTTTCTCTGACTAGTGGCTCATTCCCAGCCAGGTCAAAGGGGGCAAGTGCCATGTAGTCCATGAGTATTGAATTGGGACCTTTGGATTCGGAGGCCAGTGTTGTAACCACTCAGCCCTCTGCTTCCCAGTAACTTACAAGCTTCCTGAAATTTTCACTTGCCCAGATTGTTTTCGTGTTTTTGCATAAGAGTCTGTTTCAGTAACACACTTTTTAAAGGAAAGAAAAAAATTGTAGTGCAGCCCCCCAAATCACTTTTTTTTCGGGGGTGGAGGGATCTTTCAATCGATAAAACTGAAAATTTTTTCTTTTACTTATGATCAAAACTGAGCCAACATTTGGAAGCAAAAAATGTTTTACTATGTTGTCTATACTGATTACTGTACTTCATTTTTCACATTTAGCTAAGTGATGGTCAGATGAAGCTGAGCACAGCACCCTGTGAAGTGTAATAAAATTGTCAGTGAAAATGATCATCTCGCCACTTTAAAAAGTCGCATTGACAGTATCAGATTCACAGATTGATTTGCACATATTTGACTAGTTCCACAAGTCATTTTGTCAGAAAAGATGTTCATACAAATTTTGAATTTATATTTTACCTATGTTTTCTACCTGTGAAAAAATGCTCTTTGCATCAAACATTCACTGGAGAAGTTGGGTCTTTGCATGGTCTGGTGCCAGTAGAGAAAATATACTTATATTTTAAAAGTCTTATAAAATTATTATCACATTCTTTGGCAACTTATGTTAGGTTTACAACAGAAATTTAATAACATTTGCAAGTAATGCTCTTGGAAGTGTTTTAGTGTCAATGCTAACAATCCACATTTTGTCAATGGTAACAATCCACATTTTGTCAATGGTAACAATCCACATTTTGTCAATGCTAACAATCCACATTTTGTCAATGGTAACAATCCACATTTTGTCAGTTCTAACAATCCGCATTTTATCTCTGGCAGCTTTTTTGCAGACTTGTTTGTATGTTTTGAATTTTGCTGCACTTTTTGCAAACACCTCTATTGTTTATGTTTGTCAGTGGAGAAGATGCAGTAATGCAGGGATCATACAGTTCAGGTAGTTCAAGTCCAATGAAAACAAAAGTAAAGGAGTTAAGTCAATAGCAACAAAGTTTAAAGCTAACTTTTAAAGAGATCCTTCTCCCTGTACTCTGCCTCACAGTCCCCATAATCAGACTGCAGCAAAAATTGGTATCTACGCTGACGTTTATAAATTATTTCTGATGATGAATCAAGGTTTTATTGCAGATTGTGTGGCAGACAGTGAGAGTTTTCCACTAATTTTATCCAACTTCTCAAGTAATTGCATCTTTCCCAATGTCTGCATGAACAACTTCATTGCTATTTTATCTTCCCTGTTTCTACAAAATGTAGGAACTTTAAATGGTGAATCAGCCACCTAGCATCAGCTGTTTCCAATGTCACTGAAGTTTTTGGGGTCTGGATAAACAAAGCCACCTGTACAGAAAAACTTGTGGCATCTTTGCGATGTATTTTTTCAGTTAGAAATTGTTTATGCATGTTTATTTGAACTAAGATTTCATTTTTAAAGGAAGAATGGTTTATCTATAGGGTGCTACAAACATTTTTTTACAAATCTACTTTGTTAAAAATATGCTTTAAAGTTTAATAAGTTTTTAAAAAAATATGCTTAAAATTGTGGTAAACTGTGCACAACTGCCCATGGGGATAAACGGGTCTGTATTTCAGAGCAGGGTTACATATCTGTACTTTTCTGTAGCTGTTGGTTTGTTTACCTATAGTTATTTTTTATTTTATTTGTTTTTCTTGTCTCAAATATTTAGCAATATATTAGCTGACGAACCTTGTGAACCTTCTGTTTTTCCCAGATTTTAGGGATCTGCTTTGCTCAGAATCTACGAAGTGATATTCAAGCGCAGATGGCCAAATGGACATACTAGCACTGGTGTTCAAGAGCCGGTTTTCAGATATCTTGGCTGTTATTCTGAGGAGTGAGAAAGCGCAGTTGTAAAGAAACCTACAAGATTTCATAAAGGGTTAATAGTGTTTAGTTACCCATGCAATGTGGGTAACTTTGAAATATGTCAGGAGGAGTATGCCTTGTCCATCTCATCATGCACTGAGGAAGAGTAAAGCACAATAACGTGTTATTTCCTGGATAATACAGGAAAGCAGGATTACACCCAACAACACAGCAGAACAGCCATAGACAGTACAAGAGTAAAGTGCATATGTGTGGATGTGTTTTTCCTATGTGATAGATCTTCTGGATAAAAAAGGCAGAACAATGAAAGGGCTTGGCAGAGATGTGGCTTCTGAAAGGTAATGCAAATCTTGAGGTTGCATGGTTTGGGGGCAATGCTGTACACCATAGGAGCCAAGCCAACTGCATGTATCTTGTTTTCAGGCACCCATTCAGGGGTGTTGAAAATTATGGTGGAGCAGGCAGAATATGTGTGGTCTGATATTTGTCAGAAACAGATGAATGCATACGCTGCTTCGTTGTCCTGGCCCCCGACTCCTGCTGATTCCTGACAAGACAAAGTCATCGTTATGATTGATCATTTAAAGTAATTGATCATCATTATTATAACATGCTTGTAACTGCAATTTGTTTTTGTGAGAAAAATGTGGATTTTTGAACTTGAAGAAAACAGATGCAGTAGGGAGAGTCAGGAACTACCAACCTCATTCACCCTGTGTTTCCAGTCAGCAACCCACTTAAATATGGAGAAGGTGGGTGTGTGAGAGAGAGAAGAGCAGAGGGAGTGAAAGGGAGAGAATGTGTGCCATTTCGCATTACAAATCAAAAGATCATCTCTTACGGCAAGAGAATGTGTGTTGTAATTTTCTAAAAGGAATATTTGTGCCAAGAGAAGCTTTCACTTCTGGTAGCTTGGCTTTGTGGAGACTTGGATGTCACAGCTGCAATGTTTAGGTTTAAATGCCAGCAGAAATATGGACTGTGGTACAGCAGCATATGTGGGAGTTTCTGTTTAACTGTATTTCTGTGCGTATGTGTGTCTCAAAGAACTTGCAGAACCTGTAGTGGTCATGGAGGTCTGTTCTGTCTTTTATTGCAAATGCTTGCTAGCTGAGTAGAGTGCAAGGTTACTGTCCAGTCCAAACATTGAGAACTGACCCGCATTGCTGGAAACATGCATACCAAAGGCTGAGATAGAAAAAGGTGCTTCCTGCAGACAATCACAGTTAGCTACATATCGACAGCAGGATATTTTCTGTTTTCTAGCATCAGCATCAAATGATATTTTCTTTCAGGCATGATGGCCATAAAATATAGAAAAATTCTTGTTAAGCAGCAACAAAGTGATAAAAATAAATAATTCTCAAACAAGAAAGAATTCTCTGAACCCTCCACAGAGCAACAGAGTGGAGTAACTTGGTGCTAGTCATAAGAGTAGATTTACTAGTCATGAGTTGTGTCTCTTTAGTTCTACATTTTACATGCTGTCGTCACAGTGTGAGCTATGTAGATCTGCTTTCACTGTTCAAGTCTACATACAAGAAGCAGCCTCAATGACTTTGTTCTGAGGTAGTAGCAGCAACAGTGGCATGCTCTTATCCTTGGCAGCATTGGTGGAACGATTATTGAATTTATCTTTCATTGTCAGGACAAAGTTCAGGGTACAAGAAAAAAGAAATTTTTTTAAAAATTGACAAGGTCATTGTCTTAAATTGCATCTTCACTGTAATGTGCACTGTGGTAAATGTCTACATATATCTGATATAATTAAAGGTTTTTATAACTCATTAGCATCACCACTTGGACTGCTGTAGCATCCTTGGGAAGTGTACATAAATCTTCCTTTCTTGGTAAGTTGTTACTAAAGACTCACAAAAAATAGCCAAATCTTATAAGAACATTTTTTTTAAATTATGGATCAGTTTTCCTTGTAGATGCAGAAACTTAGGATCCAATACACTCTGTTCTTGCACATTATGAGAGTCACTTGACGAAAATTCACATATCTTTACTTTCTTCAAATTTCTCTTGCAATATAGGAACATTGTCACAATTGATACCTTTATCTACCCAGAATTTGCTATTCTGGTATTTCTGAAAAAGCTGAGGTATTGATATGGCATTTCCAAAATTTGACATGTGGGGTGGTTCACAGCATATTTGGTATGGACATGTGCTTTGAAGATCCAGTCACACAGTGCACCTTAATGGTCACAGCGCACTGTATTTCGAAATGAATAAGCATCATTCACACTAGTGAAAAACAATTATAAAAATAGATTTGAAAGTGCTCCAAGTGTACATGGTGTGCACCTTTAGTCTGCCATCTGTGTTCCTTTTAACAATAGTGGTACAGTTCATGAAAAGTTAAAAGCTACCTAATTTTGGTTTGAGGGAAATTTTGTTGAAAATGACGAGGACAAAACAGAATCCCTTTCTGAATAAATGTGGGGAGGAGTTGTTTGTTTTTGAGAAAATGGAGTTTTAACATATATAACTCCAATCAAACCACCTCATTAGGGTGAAGGTATGTAAGTATAGATGCTACGATGCAATTGAGTTAAGTGATTTGGAATGTAAGAGATGCTTTTAAAGATGGTGGAACTCCTACCAAAATACTCAAACATATTTTTAATGAGAGGCAGTGGTAATTTTAATTGTGCTTACAAGGAGAGAGGTTTACTGTGGAATCTGCAGATGGGTCTTTTATGTCCAAAGAAATATATATTGAATATAGATAACCATTGTGGCAGCTTTTCACCATACAGAATACATTTGTAGACTATTAAATATTATGAGAGATATATTTCATTTTATTTTACAGGATTTATACACCTGTAAAGTATTTGCTATGTAATTCATTTTGCCACAATTTCAGTATTTAACTGTGTAAACATTTTCAATTTAGCTGTACTGTAAAATATGTTTGCATCCCTACTTGATTAGTATCC
Organism: Lanistes nyassanus; assembly: GCA_004794575.1. Taxonomy (NCBI): domain Eukaryota; kingdom Metazoa; phylum Mollusca; class Gastropoda; order Architaenioglossa; family Ampullariidae; genus Lanistes; species Lanistes nyassanus. The sequence continues at coordinate 38,502 of SMGT01001903.1, read as the reverse complement.
AAGTTAAATGTTTGACAGATAAAAAAAAAGAAAACTTTTATTGTATTGTAGTTGCTGCATACTAAAAGTGATGTTTGCAGGTACCCTTGTACAATTTTTTTTCTTTTTCTTTTTTTTTTTTTTTTTTGCAAAATGTCTTTTGCTCCTGTTTCCAAGTTGTTCAGTTTTTATGTATAAAGCAAACCATTTGATTCATGCAATTCAATACAAAAAGTTTTCTTCCAAACCTGGAATTAAAATGGAGATCATTACTCATGCCTTGTGCACCAAGATAGTATATGAGGTACTTCATTAATTTAATAGGGGTTTTTTCTTTTTTTTGGGGGGGGGGGTGGGAGGCAGTTTGCTTGTTCCCTCCTGATGCTTTTGTTTGTTTTTGTTTTAGGATTTTCAGGAGGGGGGAGAAGGTCTTCTTTTTGTGTGTTCTTTGTGTGTGTGTGTGTGTAGTCACTAACCCAAGAATAAGCTCATCTCCTCAGTGGCATTAGATGGTGTTTGTGATGCATTTTTCTCAGTCTGACAGCAACCCACTGATCCAAGGCAGCTGTCTGGAAATGTTGAAAAGTGAATAGCTGAACATGGAATGTGAGGGCAATACTAGTTCTATTGTTTTTTAACAGTCCTTTCTTCATGTCACATTCTGACCAATGCAGTTCAACTTGTGATTTTTCTTTGTGTCTTAAGGTTGTGTTTAATTACTGTGGAACTAGTTTGCTTCAGCTGTTCAGGATTTGAACAACATTGCTAAGGAGATTTGCTGGTGCCATCTGGTTGTGAAAGGAGGTTGTGGAGTATACCAAGCCTGAGTTGTCTTGCAGCTTATTCGTGCATTATGCGATTGTAAGAAACCAGAGAAAGTTGGTTTTATTAGAAGAGATCCCCGTTATCTGGAATCTTAACCTATCTTAGTGCAATACATAGACAAAGTCAGTTTTGTCTGCAGGCATCCCCAGTATAACTGTCTTTAATCTTAACCCATCTTAGTGCAATACATAGACAAAATTTTGTCTGCAGGCATCCCAGGAAATAACTATCTTTAATCTTAACCCATCTTAGTGCAATACATAGACAAAATTTTGTCTGCAGGCATCCCAGGAAATAATAAACTCTGATCTTAACCCATCTTAGTGCAATACATAGACAAAGTTTTGTCTGCAGGCATCCCCAGTATAACTATCTTTAATCTTAACCCATCTTAGTGCAATACATAGACAAAGTCAGTTTTATCTGCAGGCATCCCCAGTATAACTATCTTTAATTGTAACTCATTGTAGTGCAAGGTGTCAGAAACAAATCAGGTTTGTCTGCAGGTATCTCCAGTAAATAGGAACCCATCTTGGTTCAAGTTATCAGTTTTATCTGCAGTTGCCTCTCATATCCTTAATGTGAAACCATCTGAGTGCAATATTTGTCAGGAACTCTGTTTTATCTGCAGATGCACCCTGCAGTAGAATTAGAATGCCTGAACTTTTCCCCCTACCCTCTTTTTCTCTTCTTGCTGCCAGAGCAGTACAAGTCAAACTTTCCACCTCCCTACAGAGTATTTTATCATGTTATTGATAAGGTTTATGGACAGCATGCAGTTTGACTGGTCATGTGTGTCCAGTGTAATTGATTTGCTGCATTCAGCAAAGCTGGTCCAAAGAGGACATGAGAAGAACTACCCACATCCTTAAATGCTTGTGCATAATTTACAGACTTTATATTTGCAGTTTATTGGTGTGGTATTACTGAATGCAGTTGTTTGCTTTGTTCTCTGAATTGGTCTTAGGAGCACACCCTTGGCATCTTGGTTGGGCTGTCATGTTGTTGATGCATTGTCCACAACTTGGGCTGCTTGGCTGACACTGTGAACCAAAATACCTCTCTGCCCTGACTATGTGCTCTTCCCTGACTGTGTGCTGTTTGTGGAAGCAGATAACTGTTAACAAAACTGCATTGATCTGTGTGGCAATGCAGCAGTCAGATTTACTCTTTCCCAATTGTCCGTTGCTTGCAATTATACTTGGTTCATGATTTTAGCTATGCAGATTGAATGACTTGTCTTTTCCCAAGACCTACTCACATCTGCAGATGTTACTTAATGGCCAAACTTTTGTTCACTTTGTTGGCTTCAGTGAATAAATTCATTTCTTGTTAACCTCCTTATGTATGGTTGTACACATCCACAGACATCATGTAATCCATAACATTAATTTATTCACTTTTTATCTCAGTGCTGAATGGACAAATCAGATTGACATTTTTATGGATGTACATGTGTGTGTTTGTATCATCCCATTTTTTAAACATTTATTTAAGCATCCTCAAATCTTCTGAAACACTGATTTGTACTAAAATATAAGCAAGTATGTTATATGAACACTTAAATTTACTGCAAATTTTGTTGGCACGGTTTCAAGTTTACACATTGTCACACCTATAGCTTCCTTTTTAAAAATCTGCTTTGCAACTCATTTCCCTGTGGATGTGATTGCTTCCTTTTATCATCAGGAACTGTAGCTCTCCATGGACATTCAGTGGGGTCTGCATGGCCTTATGTGTTGTGAGTGGAATAAATTCTATATGTACCACATTTAGTGTGTTGTGTGTATGCCAGAGAAAGAGACAGAGCATGCACACATGCTTGTGTTCCTGTCATCCCAGTACACTGTGCACAGTTTCAAGTGTTGTAGTGAGGTGTGTTCAGGCATAGTTGTAGTTACACAGTAGTGAATTGTATTTTCTCAGAAAGATATGGTGTTCCATGGATGCAGTTTTAGGGTTGGAATTCAAACAGTACTTTTCACAAAGTACAGTAAATTTATTGGTGTTGGCCTTCAAATAGTACTATTCACAATGTACGGTATTATGTTAGCGTTGGCCTTCAAACAGTTCTTTTTCCAAAGTACAGTATTCATCATGTTAGTGTTGACATTCACACAGAACTATTAATGAAGGTGCAGTTTCATTTATTGAAACGTTACTATGTGTAGCTAATTCACCAGGGTCAGCCCACTTTATAAGACATTTCACCTGAGGCCTCCCACAACAAATGACTGATGATATACAAGATAAGAAAAAAGCACATTGCAGAAAGCAAGAAGATCCAGAGAAAACACAAAGTGACTGGACAGGATTTCTCTAATGTTTGGAAGGCTTCAGCCAAGTAACCACAGATAATTTTGTATTTTTAGCTGCAGACTAAAATCATAAAAGTGACTGCTTCTATTCCCCACACACACACACACAAACACCTTAAAGGTGGGCAAGGAATTGTTTGGAGAGTGTGTAACGGAAATGTCTCTGTTAAACCTTCACCCACATGAAGCATTCCTATTCACCTCAGTCTTTTGGTAGGTCATCCCTTATGCATCCCACCATCTAGCCGCTCTTGTGAAGTCTCAGTTGACAAAAGCTGCCTGCAACTGTACAGTGAGAATAACAGCTGGGGCTTAACATGATGAAGTGAATTTGCAATACTTTTAATATTTGTCATGTGTGTAACCAACTGGTGCTACAGCAAACTGGAAGAGCTAGTGATGCTACAGCTATATATTACAGTACAGGGGACTCATAGGGATCTTCTTCTTCTTTGCGATCGCTGCTACAATTTGAGTCCGGAGGCAAGGATGAATTGGCTGGTCTTCTGTAGTGCTTCCGCCCGGCCGTACAGTTTCTCCTGGAGGCTCGTAGGCTCCGGCCAGACGTCCTCTCTCAGCTGCCGGTGGTCCCTGCATTCCTGCAGGATATGTTCAGCCGTCTGGTCGGCCTCTCCGCAGGGGCATTTTGAGGACGGTGCAAGGCGAAGCCTCTTATGCATGTGCTGATTGAGCCTGTTGTGTCCCGTCCGCAGGCGGAAGATGATCACCTGTTCTTGTCGGGACAGATGGTGATAGCTGTCCTGGATCTGGGGAGTTCTGAACAGGGCTTTACATAGATTATACATTTCTGTGAGACTGACTCTATTCTCTTTTTGT
>SMGT01001903.1:0-34383 GCA_004794575.1 Lanistes nyassanus | reverse complement strand
GCACTACTCTTAGAATCGTGTCTCTATAGCAACAATGACATGCTTCATAATTTTTTTAAGCACAGTTTTACTTATTTATTATTTATTTGAGCATGGAGGTATTAAAATAGTTGGTTCACACGCAGCAAGTGAAAAACCTCCCATGAATCTTGAAATCTTAAATATTCAGTCTCCCTTAGATCTTGCACATGCAGCCAGAGACTATAGGAGATACAGTCTCCTATGCAGCTTAGCATATACCTAGATATCGCTCGCTCTCTCTCTCTCTCTCTCTCTGTCTTCCACCCAGTTTTCTCGTCTCTCACTCTTGCGCATCTATTCGCGTCGCCTCACAGACACACATGTAGAAGTTTTACATACGTGCCCTGAGGGCCCTCATACATACAGGATTTTTTTTTTTTTACGCAGGTCGGCTTGTGGGCGGGCTTTTAATGTGTGTGGGTGCGTGAAAGAGGGGGAAGGAGGTAAAGTACTTAGAAGGGAAATTTGGCACAAAGGAAGAAAGAAGCAAACCAAAGAAAACGGGGAGGGTGGAGGCTTATCAAAATTTAGAATTATCAGGGCGTATGTTTAGTCGCTGTTGTAGACTTCAAACACGAAGGAAGAGTGACACAAGTGAATGAAAAGGGTGGGGGAGGGGTCATCAAAATTAAAGAGTTCTCAGTGTAAGCGTTTTCTTAATATTATTATTATTACTGTCGTATAACATATGACTGCACCAGGAAGATACACATCGTGTGTAGTGGTTCTAATTTTAGGTCATCTTTTTTCCCGATTTGAATATACGTGCAGTATTGCTGTATCACGCAGGTAGCCAGGAAAGCTTTGCTGCCATCTGTACGTTCAATCACCAAATACACAATGCTCCTTTAGAGACATACTGTCTGTAACTTACTTGCCAGCCAATTTCTGTCCATCACTGGCCAACACAGGAAACATTTATTTGTTGTCCAAGAAGTTTGGCAGTGACGGAAGCCACCTCAAAGTATGTTTAATACTGAGTTCATTAAGTTTCTGTACATGTGTATGACGAACTCCTGTCTTGCCGAACGATCAAAAGTATCTTAGCAGTCACCAACCAGATCTCGTCAAAGCACATGCAAGGGGTCTGCTGACGATAGACTGTTATTCTGTCTGCATATCTCCCCGTTCGATGGAACGACGTCTCAGCAATTTCAATAAAGCGGGATAACGACTTCATGTTGTTAGCGATATGAAAATGTCGCATCTTTTACAAAAGAATAAATGGATCATATTGTATAGATGCCGATGACCAAATCATGTTCAAAGCTTTACTTTCCATCCTGTGCCGTTTTCATCGCATACAGCTCTAGAAGAAGGAGGCAACATATACATTAGGGGTTATTGCATTCCTTTGATTTAACCGGAATTTTTGTTTTGGTTCAGTCTTTCAGAATCCTCAGATTAACTAGATACAGTATTGAAACGAAAAAACTTTGTCCCTCTTCACGCTGGGAAGAAAAAAATGTACGCGCATTGATTTCCTTTCTAGGGAACAGTAGGGAAGAAAACGACTTCAAGCTTTCAGTTTCAGATTTATGCACATCTAAGGGTGTCTTCATACATGTTTGTATTTACGAAAATCTCCCGTGGACAGGAGACAAGGGTTGACACTGAGTGTTGAGTCACTATTAGAGCTCTTTGGAAGCAAAGCCCAGCCGCCACTGGCTGCAGCCTGTCCACGATGACACAACCTCCGTCTTCGCCATTTCTTGTCAGCAAACCCGACGACGCGTCAGGCCAGACTCAGGCAATGGCGGCACCAGGAGATGGACAAGACGAGTTGGGCCCTGAGCTGAGGGAGCTGGTGCTGGGTGAGATGAGGCGGAGAGACCAGTTCCGCAGCGATCTCCGGACGTTCCTCGCTAAGCACCTGCAGCAGACAGACGACCTTCTGACGACCTTGTTGGAGCCTGACGAGGGCCTGAACAACCTGCTGCAGCGCTGTCTGGACTTGGTGAGCGTGAAGAAGCGAGAAAAGGGTAAGCAGGAAGGTCTTGCGATGGGTGCTGATGGGTGGGGCCGACTGGTGTGTGTGCGTGCGTGCGTTTGTGTGTGTGTGTGTGTTTGTGTAATGCTGTAAACGTAACACAATAATTTGATGTTTCATGTTTTTTCTAGAGTTTCCATGCTTACGACAAGAGGTGGATAGTGGAATATCTAATTCCATGACTGTCGGCAGAGGGTCTAGCTGTGTTCTGATGAGACTGCCTTCCACGGAAATTCGTCATCGCGACAAAAGACAAGGAGGTGTCTTTTCCGGTGAGAAGACGAGTCCATCCATTCGTCCACCCACCCACCCACATTGCGGTTTTGTGACTCGATACGGCTAGACACCATAATATTGTCAGCCATGCCATCAAACGAAAATTACTGGTCACGGGGTCAGACTTTGCCTCCAGCACTTGTGTTACCCCTATGTGTAACACCTCTTTTAGTAGTACAGCTTTAATTTGCCGACTCGGGATAGAAATGTACACCAAACAAACAAAATCTATCCAGCCATCCGACCACACACACGCGCGTGCACGCACGTACTTTTGTTGTTGTTGTTGTTGTTTTATGATTCTAGCTAAGATATAAGTATTCGTCCCTATTTTTTTAATGGGAGGGGTTTTCTTTCTCATTCCTTCCGTGTTTGTGTTGCGTATGTGCTGATCAGGACGTGAGCATTTTACAACACTTTAATGCGCCAGTGCAAGCTTATATCACAGTTTTCCCCTATCCTCTTTCTTGTTATTGAACCCCCCCCCCTTCCCCACTCAACACTCACTTTCTTTTCTTAGCACAACATTGCACTAACGCTCATATTTTGAAAATTCTTTCAGGTGAGTCACTGAGACTCGCAATGACAATCGCTGAATCTCCCGAAACGTCGTCCGGAGCGAAGATCAACTCACCTGTAGAACACAACGAGCTGAACAGCTAATCAAATTTTAAAAACAGCTAATTAAATTTTAGAAAACAGTAATTAAATTTTAGAAAACAGCTAATTAAACTTCAGAAAACAGCTAACTAAATTTTAGCAAACACCTATTTAAATTTTTTTAAACAAAAAAACTATTTAATTTTAGAAAACAGCTAACTACATTTTTTTTAAAACAGCCTTTTTAAAAAAAAAGCACTCAGATTAATATCGGGGGTAACAACAGCACACTAGAAGGAATACTCAAATTAATATCGGGGGTAACAACAGCACACTAGAAGGAATATGCTTGCAGAGAATAAAACCTTGTAAACAAAAGGTCACTTTTTTCCCATCTCCGCTTGTCGACGAGTTCTGCGTTCTGCATTTATACATTTTGTTGCGCGTGCGTGTGGGTGGGTGTGTGGGTGGGTGTGTGGGTGATGATCAAAGTATAATGTGCTTGAAAAAAATCTCACTCGTGGAATTTGGACGGAGGCACAGCCCCGCCCCACCTGGGTTTATCAGGGAGCACAGGAAAAGTGTCGTCTTTATACGGATTCTTATACAAGACTATACATGTATACCATTAACAGTACCTCACCTGCTTTCGAGATGTCCCACCATTATCCTGAATAATTATTTCGCGTTTGAAACAAACTAATTAAATCTTTCCATGTAAAGTTTAGTTTCTAAAATAGAAAGAGCGGTGTTGACTATCATGGGGAATTTGAAGGAGTTTGAGAAGCTAAATTTGCCTGTGTTCGATGTAGGAATGAAAAGTTTATAATTACAGGACTGGTTTAGCAAGCCAAGTCATCGTTTGGCAAGACTCCTGTTAGAAGTATCTTTTCGCCAATACGCCTGCCAGAGGTATCTTTGGTCAAACCTTCTACTGGAGATCTTCTTTGAAGTGACGTAAGTGTCTTGCAGTTAAAGTCTGCCGAAGGCTGTTAGGTTCAGTCTTGCTGCAGAATTAAGGTGTCCCGTTCTACTGGACCTAGGTGAAGTCTAGTATCAATGGCACGAGTCGTGAGTAGACCAGTTACCTAGAGCAAGGTACTCTTCGGGGAGTTGTGGGTTTCCCCAAGACTGGTGTGTGACTCTTGCACCTGTTCCTCTGCTGTGGGAAATCATTACGCTGACCCGGTGAGAGGAGGAACTGCAGAACATAAAGGAGGGAGATCAAGGGACCGCGGACAGACAAGCATCTAAAGCAGAGGCAAAGATCCAGCCTTAAAAAGGAAGGCTGCCTGCAGCTGAGCTCTAGGAGAGTGAGTTCAGAGGTTGAAGGTCGACCGAGAAAACGTGCCACAGAGTGGTGGCTGCTGCGACATCAGTGAGAACGCCTCTCTCAGCAAGCTGTGTCCAGAGGCAGAGGACACGAGGGGAGATCGGCGATCGAGTCTAGTTCTAGCAAGGAGTGGCCAAAAGGACTTTCTGACGTCAATCTTCCAGAACAACAGAGGGGGCACTCCATTTCAGAACAGATTTCTTTTTGTTGTGGAAACTGTACAGACTACCAGGTGAAAGTGTTGTGTGTTCTGCACATGGTCATGGTGTGTGTGCAGTTGAAACATGTATGCGTGTCTTCATCGTTAGGATAGTAAGGCTAGTGGTGGCAGGAAACAAATGTTAGGTAACCAGAAAGAAAGCCGGGGAGTCATAGTCTGTCAGTGAGCCTAGATTATTATTCACCCTGTAAATACTCGCTATCTGTAAATAGTATTCTCTTCCTTTTCGCTGTATTACGGAGTCTTGTTATTCCTTGTGTTGTGGGAGATTGTAGGTGGATGGGGGCATGTGCCAGGGTATGCTGTGAAATAAACATATAAAAATCTTTGAAAAAAAATACCTACGCATATGTCGTCACCTTGACGGTGGTCATGCGGAGCGAGGGCAAGGACGACGCGTTAAGGGAAAAGTAAACTCGAAGTGGCGACATTATGGGGTTTTTTTCCTGCGGATGAAACAAGGTGTTAGTTGTGTAAAATCATTTTTGAACTGTTTTAACCAAAGAATAATTGCTGTTCAATGGCAAGAGTGGAATTGTCATGTGATAGATTTGATACATATCGCATCTTTAAGACCACTGTAGTTACTGAAACGTACTCGACAGTGAATTTTAGTAGACATATGAATGCGCTTGTAAAGTTCAGACTTGGTATTTCATGTATTGATGAACGTTCAGCGAGATATACTACAAGAAAAGAAATACAGTCCTGTCGATTATGTAATCTGGATTTTGAAAATGATGTACATTTTGATCTGTCCAGCACTTGCAAACTTAAAAAGGGAATTAATCCCTGCTAATGTTTGTAACAATCCATGTAAATTCAAACTGACACTTCTTCTTTCAAACCAAAATGAAAGGATTAATCGAAATATTGCTACATTTTTGTACAAATCTCTGTATTTGTTGGAGAAGTACATGCTTAATACTGCTTACTTTGTATACTTTTGTGTGCATTGTATTTATTGTCTTGCATACCCCTTCCATATGGGGCTGTGGCCTTTTGAATGGAATAAACATTTTGTCATTTGTCTTATTGGCGTTTGAAAAGATCTGTGATAACCCCGACCTTGGTTACATTCAAAACCATGCTGCTGCGGGTAAAGGATGGATCAGGTTCGCCCCCCCCCCCTTGTGTTTTATTGTTCTTTTTTCTTGTTTTTTATTATTCTTTTCTTGTTCTTCTTTTCTTCTTCTTCTTCTTTTTATTGCTTTTGTCATCGGCATGAGAAAGAAGAACAAGGTCACATACACACTGGATTTGTTGCTGTCAGCTCTTTGTAATTACCATTTGGTTATTTTGAGACTACCGAGAATGCTCATTCTGTGACAAGTATGTAACAGCTTACAATGTACGGCTTGTGTATAGTTTCCTGTATCCTTTTACATGTTTTACCTTCTATATATGAACACAACGGGTATATTCGGTTTTAATTTCTGTATGTATGTAACAGAATGCATCCAAATCACATCTGTATTTTATATATTGTAAATTTAAAATTATAAAACTTCTCGCTTTAACAGCGTGTCTGTTCCAAATAATTTATCATGTATGTTGAAAACCAAAAGAAACGCAAACTGAGGGGGTTGGTGATTTTATTTGAATTTTTTGCCCTTTCATTCAAACGTGTTTAAATCGATCAATTTTCGAGAAAATCGCTACAGTCAGTCCTTGCACAATGTGTGTTCATCAGCCCTGTTGAGAAAGCGTTCACAATGTCCCAAACATCCCAATTCAGAATCCAAAGTCAGGAGCGGCCTGGCACCTGGCGGGCATGGAGCGCAACAGACGGTTCACCACTCCCATAGGCATGTTTGCGCAGATCTGCCGAGGGCCTGGTTCAGCTGGCGAGCTGTAGTCGCCCTCTGCTGGACAGCATTCACCTCTCTCTGCAGATGGTCCCATAGGGGCTCGACTGGGTTGAGGTCTGGGCTCATGGAGGGGTAAGGCATTACCTGAACGTTGTTCTGATGCAGGAAGGCCGTGGTGAGACTTGTGTGTGGGCAGGCATTGTCACGCTGAAAGGTGAAGTTCCCGTGCTGCTGGAAGTATGTCCCGACATGAGGCCTTAGCACCTGATCCACATAGCCTTGTGCTGTCACGCCGTTTCCTCGTCCAGGGCTGATGTTCTGGAATAAGACGGGGCCCACGAGTCGGTCCCAACCCCACCCCCAATCATGATGCTGAGGCCTCTCCAACGGTCCTGCTGCAGGATGTTGCTGGTGTACCTCTCGTTCCGCCTCCTCCATACTCTCATGCGGCCGTCGACGTGGCTGATGAAAAAGTGGCTTTCATCGGAGAAGACGATGTCTCGCCATCGCCGCCATGTCCAGCTCAGGTGCTGCTGGGCCCACTGCATTCTCTGCTGCCGATGTCGTGCAGTCAGCGTGGAGTGCCGTGCAGGACGAAGGCAGTACATCCGTCGCTCAGACAACTGGGGACGTGTTGTATGCTGGCTGATGGCAACTCCATGGTTCCCGATAGTGGACCGGACCGTCTCTGTGGCGGGGAGGAACGGTTGGTGCAGGTGGTCGCAGCAAATCTGCCTGTCCGGTTGTAACAGGGGTCGAGCGGTAGCGGTTCGGTTACTGTTGCAGTTGTGGAATGGCTCTGTCATCCTTCCACTCCGAACAGCAACAAGGCGTCTTCCCTTCTACTTGCAAACTTTAATACATTTACATTTCACGTCGCTGTGAGAGCACAGGACGGACCTTCCTAGCCGGTGCTACATGTACAAGTCACTCAAGATCAAGAGCTCCGACGATGAAGATACTTAAGAATGAATGAAGCACTGACTCGAATCTCTCGAATTCCTCTGCTCTTTAAATTCTCTCCTCGCACATTGTCGTTAACCTTTCGCCCTCGCCTCCCGCTGAGATGCTAAGTCCACTCTCGTTCCAGAGTAACGAACGACCAGTCAGGCGCATGCAACTACCACCCCAGTATGCCGGCTAGGAGAGTTCAGGGGCCGGCTGGGTGGGCGCCTGGGTGTACGTAACCACCACCCGGCTACACAGTCGTGCAGTCGTCACACGAGGTCGTCCGCTTCTGACTCCATCCCGAGTGCTGCCAGTGGCTTGACAGTGAGCCCACAAACGACAGATTGTGGAAACTGCCACACCCAGTGCATGTGCGACGACGCTTGGGGGGGGGGGGTAATTCTAGCCTGCAGTCGTCCGATGGCTCTTTGCCGATCTGTAGCGTTCAGTCTAGGCATTCTTCTGCTTGACAGTGGTCTGCCTGGGATCATACGAGCATCGGCTTTTGTTGCTCGTGGGTGGTGCTCTCTGTTCGCAAAGAAAGTTCTAGTCTTGCTGTTTTTGTTCACCCTGCACGAGCGAAAACCACTGTCCGATTTTAGCACGCCAGAAGGAATACTTTTGCGCCAGGCACGTCATTATCAAGGGCTACACTCAACAGACCAAGTGACCTCATGTCAACCTAATTTTTGTTGCTATCGTTGTAGCTGAATGCATGAAGTTTGACTACTCAGCTTTGCCCGTGTGTCAATCTGCGTTTCTTTTGGTTTTGAGTATATAACACGTTGTACAGCAGGACGCTACAGCCCTCTTGCCAAATTAATGTTGTGCTATAAAACTGAATTACTCTTAATTGATCATTTATTTCAATGGTGCGCGCGCCAGACTGTTGCAGTCTCATTTCCTCTTCAAACCCCCCTCTGTCTTCATATTCCTCGCACCAAGCTCGATCAGCATCTTTGGTCCGTGATATATATATATATATTTTTTTTTGTCTTTGGCTCACAGACCTGGACCTGCTTGCATGACCGTTCGTAGCTGACCTTTTGGTCGTATCACCCATTCGCTCTACGTATTTTGCGCACACCTTTACGGACGGAGATACGACACATGCAACCAGCCCTGGAACAACCCATCTCTCTCCATCACTTCTTTTAAAAGTTCTATGAAAATGCATCTTTCCTCTCTCTAATAACGTTTCTTCCTGTCCTACGTCAGTGGTAGCTCGATCCTGTACCACCACTGAGTCTGAGTGCCCCTATGCGTATTGTATTGTGTATTGTGTTTGTATGCGTGTGTGTGAGGGCGAATTAATGCATGTGCCTTGAATTATTTTATAATGTGATGGTGCGGTGATTATTTAAGGCAGTCCTTTCACTCTTTCTCTCTGGACATCACTGGATAAGACAATGCATGGCCACACACCAAGAAGATTTATTCGCGGCCGCTGCTGCCCGCTGGTGACCTGTATAACAGTTGTCTGGTATGACAAGAGCTCTCTCTCTATCTGACCGCCTCGGTGGTCCAAAGCGTTCGCGCCCTAGGCGGAGGTCGGTGCTTCGCATCCCGGCCGGGTCATACCAAAAGACAGTACTAGGACTGGTCGGTGTCAATATAATGGGTGGGACTGAAGCCTGTGTTGCGCCAGCAGTCCCAGTGTGGCAGCGCGTAAACTTGTCTCAGCAACACCGTCTTGATATGCACTTAAAGTTTGCGGCGGAACGTACGTTAGCAACAACCACTCACCCCCCTTCCTCTCTCTCTCTGATTCTGATTTTCCCGTTTGTCTGTCTGAACCCGCTTTTATAAGGTGATGGCGGGCCGCGAAGGAGCCACCGCCCAGCGGTAGCAGCAGCTGGTCGGCAAAAGCGCGCCAAGTACAAAATTTCTGTTTATTTGCAGGTAAAGAAAATTCAATTTTAAAAAAAGTCAAAGAATGTACATAAAAGGAAACGGAAATATGTGACATATACAGTGCGTTGTGGTCTTCCTGTTAGTATGATTGACAGTTTAGCAAAAGTGAGAAGAAGGAAAAGATAATGCAGTTTTACTGGCTAAGGTGAACAGGTAAAGATAAGGAATCTGCCTAGAAGCTATTAGGACGTTTGTTGAATTTACTATCAAAAGAAAAGCATAGAGCGAATAGATTGAGAGCATGTTAGTTGTTAGTATTTGCAAATATCCTAAAAGATATTTTAAAAGATGTTTAAAGAGAGCGAACTTTGCACAACCCTAAATAAAAGATGGAACAGCACATCCGGATCACTGCTAGCGGCGCTCAGCGTGTTGCCCCATAGCGCGCCAGCGGCCGCTTGGGCTGTGTACGTCCATCACAATAGATTAGACGCATTATTATTATTGTTGTTGTTACTGTTAAAGGTCACTTACGGTCAACCCGTGGAACTCTTACTTAATTTGCCCTGAAAGGGTCCGTAATATGTACATTCTTCCGCACAAAGCACTCCACGTATTTTGCCTACATAAATGTACTAAAATAAAGCCTATGGGAAATGTGCAATAAAAGCACCTTAGCTTTTCCATCCGACACTTCGAAAACTACCAAATGTTTGATGGTCTTATTGGAAACGATAATACAATGAGCTATAGACCTAAATGTTAGTTCAATTTAGTTTGTAAATATATTCTTAGGTCTGTTATTTTGAGGTTTGTGCGCGTAACACAAAATGTGCTACGCTCGGCACTTCCACCCGCTGTCTACTGGTATAGCTGGTAATGCCTTCGTTGTGGCTCGCTCGCACCCGGTAAAAGCATGGTGCGAGCCGGACAAAGGGACGCCTCAGAGTAGTGGTGAAGCGAGGAGAGAGGCAGTACAGGCAATGTAACGCACCACGTCACGAGAGCCGAGACTGGGCAGTAGAGGCAGGGAGGTGGGCAGAAGAGAATGTGCGCAGCAGCAGCGGTGGCCTCAAATAAACATGTAGAAGGCCTCTGGCGAAGTTTCTCCTTGGTTTGGAGTGAGAGAGCGAGAGAGAGGAAAGTTTACAGGAGCGAACCCGCTCCATCACAACTTGTTGGGGGTGGGGGTAGCATTCATCTTGCGCTGATTTCGTACTTATATAGGGTGGGGGGGGAATAAAAGTTCGGTGCCTTAAAATTTTTAACACGTTAAATTTAAGATTAATATGAATCATACATTTAATTATGATGGAATTATGAAATACAATGTACATGTAGAAATCTCAACGGCCGAATGGATCTCCGGTGGTGCTCGATCAGCGATTCAGCGTTAGCTGCAAATTTAAGCTACCAACAGTGAAGGAGCAGAAGCATGCGTATTGGCAATGCTTTGACCGGGTGCTGTCCTGCGAGTAGTCATAGCTATCTGTGATACGCTAGCGACAACCCGCATATTAAAGCTGCATCAACGTAATGATAAGGAATTGTCGTTCTTGCATACTATAGTCGCTGCATGTTTACTTAAAACAGAAAATAGAATCCATACGCTAGACTATAAGCATTATCACCCATCATTGTATAATAAGATTAATAACCGTGAACAAGGGTGGTTTTCTTTTCTCTTCATGTTTTCACTACTCAGCCAGCGGAACACTAGATCTGTATTTTACTTTTACAGCCATACTCGCGAATTTAATCCCTTGTAGGAAGCGCTCTCGTGGCGGAAAGGAGTAAATGAACAAGGGGGAGAGAAATTGAGGTCCAGGGGGAGAAACTTTGCAGATGATACGAAGGATGTATGGCGGGACTTGATAATGCGAAAAAAGAACAGGATTAAATGGTAAATTTGTGTACTCAAACATGATAGCCCGTTTACAGGCTTTGAAAGGGTAAGAATTCGTAAACGTGTTACGTGCACAAATAATTATTATTTATTCTTTATGACGAGGAGCAGAAGGAAGTCAGAGTCATGTTAACCGTTCGAACGATAAAAAAAATTCAATGCAGTGACTTTTTGTACAGTCCCGTGGCATTAGAACCGAGGTTATTTGCACGGCTGACGTTTTAACTCCGAAGAGCCATGTAAAATTATTTCTACGGCTTTGCGCCACTCGCTGCCAATTTCTTCATACTTCCTCACATAAGTTTTCTACGCAGAAACCTCCGCCACTGCCCTGCATGTTTTTCAACGTTCTGTTTCTGGTATGGATCCCATACGACGGAGCGAGGCATTGGTCGATTGGAGGAGGTTGTGCCTGTTGTACAACTTGGGTAGAAAGTTTATACATACACGATGCACAGCTCAGACACCCTCCCACTGCACGTCTTTCCTGAAATTACTGAAGTCAAAAAGCAACAGCGACAATACTTTAGTATTCGGCGGTACTGAATTAAGCCATAAAAATAATAATGTAATTGTAAGCGTTTATTTACTCGGTTTTGTATTGCATGCGACGCGTGCAGTCAAATCACCATATCATAAGTATGCACACACTATGCACTCTTTCAACAACCCTCCCCACGTCTTTGCTCAGATTACTGAGGTCAAAAAGTAACAACGAAAGTAATTAATCGTTCACCATTACGGCATTAGTGAATAAAGCCGTACAAATACTGTAAGAGTGTAAGCGCTTGTTTATACGGCTTGCTGTGACGTCAGCCGTGCAAATAGCCTCCGATTCAATCTGCACCGGATCGTGCAAATAGCCACTGCTAAGAAGAGGGGGGGAAAACCCCAGCAATCGACAGAAGTTCCAAAAGTCTTAGTAACGTCTAACGGTGATGCTTAATGTGAATGCAGCTGTATAATCACTAATAAATTTGTATAAAATCCCTTTATAATATTTATACATTAAACTGTTACAAATGAAATTATCTTGCAAATAAATGCAATGTAAAACTAAAGTGAAAGTGTGTGTGTGCATGATTTTTAATCTTGCTGGAACAGTGCGCCGTTATGAGAATTGAATTACTAACAAGTCTTAACTGATATGCTTGATTTAAAATAGTAAAAGTCTATTTTAATACATTACTTTTCCCATTCATGATTTCATTAGTTCAGTTAAAAAATGTTAGTAGACATCAATCCCATACACAGTAAAATAGCAAAATTTGGCAGAGTTTAAAATACTATAAAGCACAGTCTGTTTTTTATTTGTAAAATATTCAATGTTTTTCCAGTGACCTCCAAAAGAGATGCCTGGTTCTTGATGAAGAAGAAGTGAAAGTGTGTGCTCAGTTGATGTCGATTTTCCCAGATTACACAACAGAAAGTGTGAGTGCAGTGGTTGCTATGCACTCTAGGGATCTGGTTGGAAACTCCGATGAACTGATGTCAGTTTGCGTCAATTTTATTCTGGATGAAAGCAACCCTTCTGTCAGGGAGTTTCTGGTAGACGAAACATTTAACGATACACCAAGCAGCAGTATGGCAGACGAGAAATGTAAGTAAGAGAGAAAGTTTCCATTAATTGTAGTACATGCTTTGGTCATGTTACAGTATATGGTTCCATCCTGGTGTCTTCACCTTCTGAATCAGTGAATGATAATTCTGGTGTGAATTGCACACAGAGCAGTAGTGCAGTGCTTTTTTTAACATAAGTTTTAGAGGGAGCTGAAAGTCCAGTGGAATGGGACACCTTGATTCTGCAGCAAGACTGAACCTATCGGCCTTTAGCAGACTTTACCGCAAGACATGCACGTCTTTTCACAGCAGATTTCCAGTAGAAGGTTTTGACCAAAGATACCTCTTGCAGGAATGTTGGCAAAAGATACCTTGCCAAAAGATACCTCTTGCAAGAATCTTGGCAAAGATGATTTGGTGTTCTAACCCAGTCCTTTTATTTTAACCTTTCATTCATACATTCTTGCATTCACATACACTGTCATCGAGACAGTTACATACACCAGTCAGGACAGAGACAGCACAAGCCACACCCTGTGTTAACTACAAGAACATGACCCTAAGTGGACACCTTGAGTGTACATAGCTACTCGCCGTCCTCCCTTGGCAGTTCACACCTCCCGGCTACAACAAAGCCCCTGGTGGTCGAAACTATGCATTAGCAGCTTCCTTCTGATGCATAATCTCCCCCTCCTTAAATAATTCCTACCTGACCAGCATGTAACACCTGCCACTCGCCCTAGAGCCAGCACGCTGACTAGAGGTGTGAATAGAGACCTAACCTTGCCTGGTGATGACATCAGCGGCTAGATGGCAGCTTGAACAAGGGGATAAAGGACTTAATTAAGGCCGAAGGGTTATGGATGGGTCACACCTAGAATCTGTGGTGCAATCTCTTTGACCCACCAGACCCCAACTTGTGACAGCACAGATGGCATTGCAACTGGGTGTCATTTGACAGAATGACTAGTAAAGTTTAAAACAAGGGAAAATAACAGAACCTCAAAGCAGTGTTTTGCAAATCCACTGCATGTTTTATTGTTTGGTAGGTTTGCCCTCTTGTGATACTGTTAGAAACTTCTCTTTATTGTTTTTAACCCAAACACTTGCCAGAATTGATCATATTTCAAGATGGAGGAATTATGTTTCCATTAATACACTGTTTCAGCCTCCATGGGGGATACAGAATCCAAACTGGTGCAGAATCTTTGGCGTCCCAGGAATTTTTGGGAGAGTGATGACACATGCAGCAATAACTCTTCTTCAAGATCTGAAAGCCCAAGCTTATTATGCCTTGCAAACAAAAGTGGTCACGTGGAAGATTCTTCGCTGTCTTTTCCTTCCATTACCCCTGAAGCAGCTTCTTGGTCAAATGAAGACAGCTCACCAAAATGCCAAGAAGTTGTCTCACCTGCAAGTTCTTGTGATGTTGCACATTATTTGAAAGAAGACTTGAGTACAAATTCATCTGCTGATCTGCTTCTGCCTGCAGCAACAGAAGATTCTGTTGCTACCCTGAAAGAAACTAAAGCAGACACTCAAGCAACTGACTCGCCCTCATCTTCCTCTTCACCAACACATTTCTCCTCTTCTTCGTCAATAGCCTCTCTTGCATTTCAGACTAAAGAACAGAAACCAGCAGAGTTAAAATACGGATGGAGGATAGTCTCACCTCCTTCATCCCCTAATGGAAATGACGTGGAGACCATTTTAGACCATGACGATGGAACTAGCACTTCTAGTGAGGGTACTGACCAACTTTCAAACCAGCAAAGTAGATTTGCCATCAGTAACGGAACAGAACCTGAAAGATTGACTTCAGTCTTGAACGTAGTGAATGAAAAAGGGGCTGAACATGAAACTGAATCAGAGAGCAGCAGTACCCAGCCACCTTTCAGCCTGCTTTCAGAGAAAGGTTCAGCAAATTTTTCAGACACTCAGCAGAGCACTGAGCTCGGCGCCAGCATGCAGGTGAAATGTGACAATCAGAGTAGGCAGTTGCATCCTTCTGTTAGCTATAGAGCTGCCAAAGAGAGGGATGGAAGAGAGGGGTTAGAACAGTGTTTTGCTTCCACATTTACAGGTTTGCAGTATGCATCAAACAGAGTTCCAGTGAACACGATGACAGATTCATCGGAATCAGATGATGACGACAGCGATAGTGAACAGCTCTTGCCAAGTGTCATTGCTCCCAGACGTAGAAGTATCGGTCAAAATTTCCTGTCTCCTGCTAAAAAATTCTCTGTTAGTGTACTTCCAGGATCAGGCACTGTGCTTTCATCTTCATCCTTCAGCCAGCAATCAAAGACTGAAGGAATAATCTATCTGGGAAAGAATTCCTCACTTGCTTATAGTGATGACCAAGCAGTCAGTCAGAAAACTGTTTCAGACCCTAAGTCATATCTTTCAGTTGAGGCAGCAAGTGGGCAGTTGCAGTCAAACACACTGTTCAACAGATCAGATTTAGAGGATTCCAAGCTCAGAAGTTTACTAGCAATCTCGGCATTAGAGGAAAAAGGAGCCAACAGATTTGGCCCAGGCGGTCCCTTCATGTCGAGACCAACTGCCACAGCAACACAGACATCAGGATCGAGTGACAGTGGACCAGACACAGTGCAAAGGCAGGATAATCTTTCGGCCAGATCCCTGAAAAGTGTTAGTCACGTGCAAGCCCTAACAAACAGTTCCCCCACCATATATGCCTCTGCTCGCAGTCTGCAGGGGTCAGTTACTAGAGTAAGTGCTACTGCAAGCAGTCCAAGTGGACTTGTGTCACTCCTTCCTCGGCCCTCAGGGTCAGTCACTACTGTTAGCACTGCTGCAAGCAGTCCAACTGGACTTGTGTCGCTCCTTCCTCGGCCCTCAGGGTCAGTCACTACTGTTAGCACTGCTGCAAGCAGTCCAACTGGACTTGTGTCGCTTCTTCCTCGGCCCCCTGAGTCAGTCACTACTGTTAGCACTGCTGCAAGAAGTCCAAGTGGACTTGTGTCGCTCCTTCCTCGGCCCCCTGAGTCAGTCACTACTGTTAGCACTGCTGCAAGAAGTCGAAGTGGACTTGTGTCGCTCCTTCCTCGGCCCCCTGAGTCAGTCACTACTGTTAGCACTGCTGCAAGCAGTCCATCTGGACTTGTGTCGCTCTTTCCTCGGCCCTCAGGGTTAGTCACTACTGTTAGCACTGCTGCAAGCACTCCAGATGGATTTGTCTCACTGCTTGCTCGGCCCCCTGAGCCAGCACAGACTCAGACTTACACTACCCCAGTGCTTAGTTTGGGGTCTGGAACAATGTTTCCTGCTGGTGTGACAGCAAGAATACAGAGTGTCTCTAGTCTGTCAAGCCATGACGCCCCCAGCTTTATGAACAACAAAGCTGAGAAATCATACCACTGGTTGTCTTCACCTCTGACCTCTTCTGTACCAGGACTGTCTTCAGGTGTAAACATTACCTCCGCACACTCCACCCATTCTCCTGTGCCTAATCCACAAGGGCAACCCCTGCTGGTGTATCCTCATCTGTCCGCTGGTGGCCAAGGTGCAAAACCACTTGTGCCTTCCTTTCAGTTAGGTCACAGCAGACAGGACTTGGCTAGCAGGAGCATGGTGAACTCAGCTCACTTCAGCAGTCATCTGGTGTCACCAGGCAGTGCAGGGTTAACTAGTGTTCAGCCCAACTTGTTCACAGTCAGTGCCACTCCTGCTGGTGTACAGTATGCTGTGAAGGGGAAAGTAAATGATGGGGCATCTGCAAGCATGGCTGGTGCATCTACAAGTACAAGCATGGGGGCAGGTGGTAGGTTGGCAGCTGTGAATAATAACTCTTGTGCCACCAAAGGAAAGGGGCAATTTGATGAAGAGGATGTATGGAAATACAGAGATTATCGTACAAGCCCAGATGTAGTTGTGCTCACAGATGACAGTTTCAATGACAGGTATGTACATGTAATATATATGAATATGTAAAAATTGTTATGGATTTCTCTGCTTCATAAAAATGTGCATATATTATTAGAAACATGGCATTTTCCCCAGGCATTAGTGTCATAACTTATCTGTATTTTACTTATTTTTAGTTGTAGCAGTGTGCTAGTCTGAGTGAAACAAATTGAAATCTGGCATCTGTGCACTATTATCATGTGTGAATGTTCTGGATTCATTTTAAAGAAAACATAACAAAAGTATTAAATTTGTTATGAAAATTACATTATATATGTATGTTTTTGTGTGTATATACAGAGAGAGAGAGCTCACAAACACAAATTTTTCAGCATAGCAAAAATGTTTTGCTTGCACCCATGGTGTATGTTTGTGGATGTGTATGCATGTGGGGAGATAATTTAATGTCTCATTGCTGTGGTTTGTGATCTGTGGGCATGGCTTGAGACTAAAAAAGAAATTCCAGGCATGTCTTTCCTTCAGGGGACTTTGTGGTTGTTAGATGCTGCAGTTATCAGTGAATATTGAACCCGTGGAAGGGTTTAAAATTTTAACTTTACCCCAACTGTACACCTACTTTTTAGGCACTACATACATATTGTGTGATTTTTCTGATGCAATTGTCAGTCAGGAGTCAGTACAGATTGTGGAGATTAGTCAAGGGAATATGAATAATCCAGCAATTCTTCAGAGTACTATAGCTCCATCTGTACATCCAGAACTGGAGCTTGGTGTAACGAGCATTGTGAGTTAACCTGTTACACTTAATAATTATGTAACTTGTAAGGTGTAACTTCACATTCATCTTTACCATTCTCTCATCATTGTTTGACAAAACATTTTTGTTTTGAATATGGCATTTCATTTTAGTCATTGTGTGTGAGATTTTATTTCTGGCAGATCTGTAGTGTGGTACAGATTCTTTCAGCTTGGGTGTATGTTGATGTGTCATTGTATATGGTCATCTTTATCTCAGTTCTCACTATCTGTGTATGTGTTTGTACTTTTTAATAGCATTAAGTTACACAGGTTTTTGTATCATTATCAGTTAACTTGCTTTATTACTAATAAACAGAAAAAGCAGCTACAAAAATTAAAATGTTATTGTAATGTAATATTAGTAATTGTCAGTTTCTGTAGCTGCTTCTGTTTTTTCTCAGGAAAGGATTGTTTTTATTATTTCCACATTACTTGGTTTATGACCAATAAAGTTACATACGACTTCTTAGTAATTTCTTTCTGTTAATATTATTACTCCTGTGGGTGTGAAAATATTTCAAATGCTTGTACTTTACATATCCATAGTTTCTAATCTATTTGTGAACCGTGAAATCTCGTAATTTGTTAACAGTTAGAGGTGTTTCCAGACGTGGAGGTGACGTATGTGCGTGACATGCTGAAGCGTTCTGTTGATGAGGGGAACATACTTGACCATGCTGTCAACTACACCCTGAACCAGCTGCTGGAAACTCCAGACTTCCCTAGGCAGGTTGGTTGGTTAATATAAAGTCAGCAACGAAGGCCATCTTTCCTGCTGTACAAAAGTGATTTAAAAACATTAGTGAGAATATGCACTTTACCAGACTGTTAGACAAATAGGTAAAAACAGTCTCTTGTACCTTTAAGATTTTAATGACCTGAGTCATATGACTAGCATATTTTTACACCTAAATTGTGTAGTTTTTTTTAAAATGCCTGACTGTACGATTTTATGACTATATGATATGATTAAAAAGCATACTTACACTTCTGCAGGAAATCACTATTTTATGCAAGTTTCAGTATGCACAGTAAACACACATCCAAGGGGCATTATGTCTTCTGCAGTTTCATTGGCTGATAATTTGTGGCTGGCCAATCGTAGCACATCTTTAGTCTCCTTTCCATGTTTTATTAAAAGCATATGGTGGATTCAAAAGCAGGCATTTGCCTGATGTCTGCTTCCTACCTGGGTCTGCTGAAAAATTAGAACTAGGACTGGGTGGGCTGGTGTCTGAGACTTTCTCTCTGTTCAGAGAATTTCCTTGGAACTTTAAGTGGCAGTTCCTTGGTTTATTGTTTTTTGGGTTTTTTTTTAGAACTTTGCAACAGAGTAGGAACAAAGTGGACGAAATTCAGTGAATGCATGATTTGAGGTGCATAGATGAGGCTGGCAGTTTGAAGCAAATGGTTCACATCCTTGCTTTCATTCTGTGGATGTTCCTCAGAACATCTTAGGTGATGGTTCCTACTGGAGAAAATCTTATCATTCACCTGATTGAAAAAGGTAGGCTGCAAACTTAGCGGTGTTGAAGGATGAAGGGGGATCGGGGAAGAGGAATTGGGGGGAAGCCATGTTCCCAAGCGAGAAACCTTAATGTCAGCCCCCCATACAGGTGCTAGATGCAGAGAAAGTATGCATGCCAGGTGTAAAAGATCCAAAAGTGCAGGCCTGTGTATTTTGATGACTGGAATGTTTGTGTTTGTCCTCTGCTAGTACTAGTAGGGGCTTTCACAAGGCAACTAAAGATAACTAGAGCCACACAGATGAAGTTTCTCATCTTGCAGATGCCCCAGGTGCTTTTTTCCCTGTTTTAGTTTATTGGCATTTCAAAGCTACACAGATTAACTTTAGAATATTCAGGCACCAAATGCCATTTGTTTCCTGTTTGAATTTGTTGCCAGATGTGGATCTGTTTTCGCCCAGAGGTACACAGATGAGCTTGCACAAACATTATATGTACTTGACATTTTCAGGCATCGAGGATGTATTGTTTCCTGCTTTATTCCATTTGCACGTGGACCAAATGGTCAGGATTACAAATGAACTTTCGCATAAAGTAGGCAGGAACAAAGAGAACTTGGCCAAGGAAGACTTGGACAAGATGTCAGTGTTTCAGGCCATGGCCCTTTCTTCAGGACGACACAAACAGATAACAAATAAAATGGTCACTTAGTTGACAGGGATGCTGGTCAGCCACAGTCGATGGACAGGAAGGTGTGGGGAAGGGGACAGTGCGTGGGAAGCAGAGCATGCTAAACCACCAATCAGTGGTGATAAGGCCTATGTGTGGATTTCTTTTGTGTCTTGGAGGAACTTAGTAGTGTTTAGTACAAGACTGAATGTAGTGTCTGTTTTCTGGCATGCTCTGTGGACTGCTCAAATATTTCTACATTGTTATTAGGACAAATAATTTGTTCGCATTGTAGTTCGCTGTTGTTTTGCAGATGCTTTTTGAGGAAACCCAGTCCAAGGCACCAAAGAAGGACTTCTTTAACGACTACAGGTATCCAGAGATTGTTCCATCATCACCACAGGTCAACGAGACATGGGATGTCTTGTCATCAGAGTTTCGTTTGGTAGGACATTATTGCATACAAGTTAAAGGGGACTTTTTCATACACTGCTTTGCAGTTACCATAATCAAAGGTTTTACAAGTAGCCAGTCTTGATTACAAGCAATTTAGTATTCAGATTTAAAGATGGTAATTTCTGAAACCACAAAAGTTCAGGGTAAACGGAAACTTTATTGACCACAAGCAGTTGCAGTATCCATCATTGTTGAGACATCCTTTAATAAGAAGGAGCATCCCAGAGTTAAGCAGGCAGCAAGTTCCAGACATTAGAAGCAGCAAAACTAAGAGAATGCTGGTTCGGTATTATAAGTTTTTTGAAGGAGGACCTAATTTGTCTAGCAGGACGGTAGGTGGAAAGAACAGATGACAGATACAGTGGGAGCGTACCATGACGATACATGACACTGCTATCTTGTATTGAATGCGGAACTTTACTGGAAGCCAATGAAGTTCTTGGAGCATGGGTCTCACATGCTCCCGCTTTGATTGCCTCAAGACAAGTCTTGCAGCGTGGTTTTGAACCCGCTGAAGTTGAGCGATCTGTTCAGCAGGGAGACCTACAAGCACAGAGTTACAGTAGTCCAGACGAGAAATAGCAGTAGGCACAATGTGCATGACGTGAAACCCACTAGTATTTTGCAGAAATTCTAACAGTTAGTTCTAATACTTGGCAAGACTGTCACTTTGGTTCCAATGTGCCTGACAGATTGGACGCAATGAGATCAAGCAGGTGCTGTGCAAGTACAACTACCATTATGCTCCTGCCTACAAATGCCTTAGTGAAGCCATGGGTACCTTTGTGGGTGAGTGGTAAGAATATGTCAACAGTTTTGAAGCATAGCCTTTTAAATTTAGATGCTGTCTTCCATTCTAACTTGGTAGAAAATGCAAATAAGCAAACTAAACTTGAAATTTGGTCATCAGGCCCCATATGCATGTAAACCATACTAAATTTATACCCAAATACTGAAAATTTCTGTCTCTGGAAACACTTTCGGTGAACTTGGAATAAGCTAATTGCTCCTGGGACTACCAAATAACTTATTACCGAATAACAAGGGGAAAATAGGCCATTTGGTTTTCGTGCATGGGCAATTCAAGGAACTTATTTTAGAATATCTGCCGTGACAGGAATAAGTCAGCTATTCGGTTGTCTTGCATACGGGGCCAGGACCACAGGAACATCTGGATGCTTGTGGCAGTATCTGCTTTTTGAGCATGTTGAGTGCATATTATGGTTCATGTTGATGCAGTAGTGAGTAGTTCATTGACACATGCTGACTGTTCCTGTGTTTAGAAGGTGCCATATATCTCTTGTTCCTTTAGTCGCATTGCTGCCTTTACTCAGGTCTAAAGTCTTCTTGCTGAACTGAAGTTCTCGTCTCGGTCACTTAGTTCTGTTGGGTTTAACTTAATAAGAGACAGAAACAGGAAGTTTCTTGTCACAATACTGACCATGACCCAGAGTGCTAAATTCCAAAGTTAGTGATCCCTAAGCGCACCTTCCAAACAGAAAGTTTGGCATCATTACCCTAGGTTTCCTCAAAAGGCCCTTCCATGCATGAGCATACCTGATCCGCCACCTATGCACACTACTCACTGGCCAATTCAAGCTGACTTTCAAAAGCCCGACTCAGCAAAAGACCAGCGGGGAGGAGGATGGGCCCAAGATGGGTCATGGAGGGTGTTGCCGAAGAAAAAAATTTAGAGCAAAAATGTGCGTTTTCTTGTCATGAAACTGTACCATGACCCAGAGTGCTGACTACCACAAAAAGGAGGCAGGTGAACTAAAACAAAGAAAAACTTACCAGGGTTAGATTACATAATATATGAAATTCTGATCTTTCTAAATAGGCTTCATAACACAGAAATTAAAATGAGCTTTCTCAGGGCACCATCTCATGTAGGAATAAAATGAAATGACAAAGCGGATAGACTGGCAGTAAAAGACAATCCGGCGGCAAATGTCCTCCAGATCAATGTGCCCATTTCAGCAGAAGAGAGGAAAATAGCTATTAAACCAGCAATAAAACTACAATGGGATGAAAAGTATTAAAAGGAAGCCAAAGACACGAGGACGGAGAAGAACTACTGAGTAACGGGCTCATATTGTTTCATTCCAACAGAAACAACCAAAGCAAAGTAACAAAAATGATATTAAATGGGGAATACCATCTGATTCATAAATACCCTGTTACTTGTAGTTGGGACAAATTTAGCACACCACATCCTGAAAGAGTGTAGCCTAAACATCCAAAAAAGGGATGAACTTTAAAATGTTATGCGCAGCTACAGCCTTGTCCTAAATCTACAATCCTCTCTGAACCCTCCAGATAACTTAAGGCAATACATAATGGAACTGACAATGCAGGTAGTAAATGGCCATTCAGATGTTAGATATATCCGAATAATACAAAATTAAAATGGGTGTAAATCACTAAACATCAAGTAACCTGTATGAAGTAAATAAAACAATATCACAGTTAGTAGGACCTTGGGGTAGAGAAAAATGTAGGAATATATTGAGAGCAAGGAATCCACCATGTACAGCCACCGTCAGCAGCAGTGCCAGAAAAGTGACCAGCAAGAGGGACTTCACGTAGCCAGCACCAGTACAGAAAACGTAGAAAAAAGATCCCTTCCCCCCCCCCTCCCCCCTTCTTTCCCCAAATCCACCCCCCACCCCCACACACACACGCACACGGTCCAAAGTCACTGTGAGGTGGAAGCGCTTTTCTTTCCCATAACAACAAAGGTTAGGAGGTGGTATTCTGCCAGAGATGTTGCGCAACCACAGCCGCCAGCCCAACCAACCATCCACCCTATAACAGGAAAGATCCCTTAGATAAAAGTTTATTAAAGAGTCCTCTGTTTGCCAATAGACTGCCTGAAGAACGTCACTAGATGCCAAGGAGACAGCCCAAGCCCTCAGTATGTTCAAGCCATGGTTCAATGCCCCCCCCCCAAAAAAAAAAAAATGTTTATGCCACAATGTACACTCGCTGGATAATAGTTCAGATCCAGTGTGAGATGCTGGCCTTTGAAATCTCTTGAGACTGCCCAGCCAGCAGCATGAGGAACAGTTGTCTCTTACTGCGGCTCCATAAAGAAAGCGTACAGCCCCTGTACTTGTGCAAGGCTTGGACTGGAAAATGGACAAAGTCACGATCAGACAAGGCCAGAACCGTGGACAAAGACAAAATGGTGACTCAAGGAGATGGGTCTCCAGGGCACTGGTTTTTAGCCATAAAATCAGGCAGAATTGCCAGGGAAAAGGAACTTTCCTGTTCTCTGTGCACATCAGCAGCTAGCCCAGAGACGATAGCACTTGAGAAAATCACTTGACTTGAATTGGCCAGTGAGTCGTGTGCATAGGTGGTGCATCAGGTATGTGCGTGCATGGAGAGGCCTTACCAGGGTCATGTTGTCAAACGTTTTGTTTGGAAGGTGTGGCTAGGGATCACCAATTTGAGAATTTAGCACTCTGGGTCATGGTAAGTATTGCTAAAGAAACACAAATTTAGAAGAAAAAAAATTGTATATTCCTTTAGGTACAGCATGAGTTTGGGTATATTATATTTCTTAATAGTAGTAGCAGCCAGGGATATCATGAATTTTGTGAGCAAAAATGTTGTGTTTAGTTTTAATGATTAGTTTATTTATATCTACATTTCAGAGATTTCTAATCGCTCTTCCCCATCTTCCAGTCCTAGAGAGATCACGGTCATCTGTCATGAGGGTGAGTTATTCTGTACCCTGTTGCTGGACAGTTTTTTTCCAAAAGCTGTTTTATATATGAGGTAGTCATTCTTTCAGTAAAAAAAAAACCCCAGCTCTTGTTGAAACACTTGGAATGGATATTGTGGTTTTCATTTTCAGTGTTGCACATTTCCATCAGTCGTCGGTCATCAGTCATAGTCCAATTAAAACTTCAAAAGTCTGATTGCACCAACCCACACCCAGACCATTGTCCCATTATGCTATTTCTAAGAGAACATCATGTCTTTGTGGTTTTGCGCACTTGCCTTATGTTTTCATGGTGATCTTGGGCACACATAAAATACAATTATCAAAAGATGGTGTTAGTTGTCTGGGTGGAACATAGACTGAGAGGAGCTCAGAAACATGTGCTAGAGTATTTATGGAGAAGTTATGATCATGGACAATTTAATTTAGGCTTGAATGGGAATCCAGTGTAAAGTGTGCAGCAAGAGTGTGATATGCTCATGGATTTTTTTTCACTTTCAATACAAATTTAGCTGCTGAATTTTGTAAAAAAAAAAAATTTTTTTTTGTTTCTATAGGTTTTTCTTCTAGCCTCTTACAAGCAAAAGTTTGTGTAATCTAACCTCCATAACACAAAGATGCAAACAAATTTCTGTGGCTTTGGTGGTCAGATATTTTCTGATTGAGCTGATCTGTCGAATTTCAGTGGATGCCAAACAGCAAACATGAGAAATGTTATTAAAAGACATGGTGCCTGATAGTTAAAAAAAACCAACTAATTTCTAGCAGATGTTGAAAACAAAAACTTTGTTCGTCCAACCTGAATTGTAGTGGATCTGGGAGCAGACAAAATACTAACTTGAGTGAACAAAGCAGCAGTTTTATCATCGTTTAACTTAAGTTTGTTTTTCATCATCCAATCCTTCACATCAGGAATAGAATGCTGAATACTGTGAATGGTGACACTAATCTCAGAAAGATGGCCAGAGCCATCCAACTGTTTCATGGGCAGATGTTTGATTCTGGACAGTGTAAGTGTACGTAAGAGAGAGCAGCAGTTCAGTGTACATTACAAGGAGGATAAGGCCTGATACATGTACAGAAGCCTATGGAACACCGAAAGTAAGTGTGGAATGAACTGACAACAGTGTGTCTACCACTACTGACTGTGTTGCCAGTGCATAAGTGCTAGCAAAATAAACAGGGCTGTAACATCATAATGGTGAAAGAGGAAAAGGGAAAGCTCACTGCAGGAAGGACAGGCCACTGGATTATCCACAAAGACCTGGCACCCTCCAGGTATCCTTTGATGTGACTTTTAAAAGAATGTGAATCACTGAACATTAATGCCCTTGACATGTCAGACAGTACACATTACAACACTTGTTGCACTGCAGGGGAAATGCTGGAGTGCTTTGCAGAGAATATCACTAAAAAAAAAGCTTCAACGTTTTGTTTTTTTCAAAGATGAAAAATGCATATTTGGAATCTTTTGTCTTCTTTCTGACAAACAAGATGGTGGTTATTGTGGGATGTTGATTCTTTTCATTTTCTGTCATTTATGCGTTCATTTTTTTAGGAAAAGAAAATGAGTGGAAGGGCAAGTTTAGACTGCTAAAGAAGCCTCGCACACGGACCAGGCAGAGCAAGGACTGCATGCAAGATCTTTGTCCTGAGTTGAGAGAAGAGATTGAGTTTATCTTAGAGTACCAGAAGCAGCAGAAAGAGGTGTTGATGTTTGTTTGTGCTTACTTTTCTGCATACTTTTAAGATTACATTTTCATATTCCAATTTTTTGTCTCGCCATGTCAGTTTTAGCTGTCTTGTTTTCATGACAGTTATGTGGAGTCTTGAATAAATGCCAATTCTTTCCCATAAATGCCATCAGACAGTACTTTCTCAGCCCACATTGGTGTTGGGGAAGTTCCAAACTTTTTAGCATTCTCGTGACTATTAACGATTGAAATTTACTAGCACATTGAAGTTTTCGCTAGCCTGGGTTGTTTTCTCTGTTCAATATTGCAGTCTATCTTCAGAAGCACACTTTAGAGACCACAATGAAACTTCATGTACTTCATTTTCCCATCCCAGCATATTTATGAGTGGATTCTATCCTTCCTGGCTATTTGGCAATGTATATTATTATCACTTTATCTTATTTATTTATTTTATTTGCAGGAATCCGACCACCAGATGGCTTGGCAGCTGCTGGAGAAAGAATATGAAGAGGAAGGGCAGACCATTGAGTGCGGCTGCTGCTTCACTCAGTTCCCCTTCGAAAAGCTGGTCCAGTGCTTTGATGGCCATTTATTCTGCTGTGATTGCCTGCAGGGCTATGCACGGGAGGCTGTCTTTGGCGCTGGAAAAGTATGATGTGGTTGGTGGAAGATACATAGACAACAGATAAAGTTTTTGAAGTGGGAAAGTTAGAAGGCTGTGTGCTATGATGAAGGAGGTAGACATGTCAAAGCACCAAGTATGTTCAGTCTTTTTAAAAAGCACTTATAGCATTTTGAAGCAGTTCATTTGGACTCTGGTAATGCAAGGAGAGAGGTTGAACTGAGAGGATGTGTAGAGAGACACTGAACAGTATTCATAATAGTATTTGAAGGAGAGGAATGTAATAACATAAAGCTGCTCTTTTTGCAGACTGTTTGCCTTTTCACCCAACTTTAGTCCTAGATGCCAAGGATGGGGAAGTTCCAAAATTTTCGCTGGCCTGACAGGCTAGCAGCTTTTGACATTCACTAGTCGCTGAAATTTTCATGATTCTAGATTTTCTTGTCATTCTCACACATTTTTAAGACTGCAGAAAACAAGGTACAGCGGAATCTGTCGGTTACGATCATGAACAATCGGGAAAATTGTTTTATTTGGGAGAGGTCTTTGCACTCACACGGCATAGATCTAGTTTATGACGATCTCACACAGATGTTGGCATATTTTAAAAAAACTATTGGTAATAAACTAAAACTTTTTCAAAAATATTCTTCATTTATTTGGAAAGATCAATTCTTAAAGAATTGTTATTGGAAAAGTTTCAATATTACCACTTGGTGTCAATTGTGGTTACTGTATGCACCAAATAAAAAATGTCTAATATTTGTAATAAATTCTGCATGGCACTGCTTGCCGAACTTTCGATGTCTCTGAACTGTATATTATTGTCACTTTCTGACCTTGAATAACATACAAGATTTAGTAAATTTCTGAACTTTCGGCCTAAATTATATTTAAAGTATTGGCAGGGCGAATCTAAATTTTAAAAACTCATGAAAAAAAAAACAGTACAGGGGATACAACCGATGATAGAGCTTTCCAGTGATACCCGGTTTAGTTCCTTTACACTGTTAAGCATGTCTGCAGAAATTTTTGAAAACCATTGTGACATGTTTCGACATGTCGTTAACCGTATACCGGACCATCAAAACGTCGGTTTTGACACGAGTGCAAAGAGTTAATAAGTTATGTTGTTATAAGGTAATCTGATCATCAAGTAGATACACACCAGATGGCGATTTTAAATAAATCAATGGCCAGACAGGGTAGTAATTATGAGTTTTGCTAGCCTGGCAAGATTTCTTGTGGTCATGGGCCACTGAACCACTGTATTTCCCCATCCTTGGAATTGTTCTGCAGACTGGTGGAGATAACACAAGTATTGCATGAATAATATGTGTCTCCTCCCATTCAAGCGCCTATGGGAATTAACAACAAAACATTTTTCTTGGAGTCCTGAAGGCTAGGAAAACCCAGAAAAGTGATTGAAAAAAATCAGATTTAATAATAAGGCATGCAGAGTTGGCAGGGAAGTGTGAGCCACAGAAAGTAATTCTGTAATCCTGCTGCATTTTGCTGTTGCAGTTGAACCTGAGCTGCATGACAGAAGGTTGTGAAACAACTTTTCCAAAGAGTATGTATCAAAGCTTTTGTTTAATTCCAATAATGTGTGCACGTATACTTCCCTTTTGAAAGAGGTTTATAGACAGGAAATGACAAAGCTGGACCTGAAGGAGGCCATGATGGGAAAGCTAAACTTTTAGAAGATTTCAGGGAAACAATACAGAAAAAGGTTCATCTTTGAACTGCAACACATAGCGGCAGAATATTTTGTTTAAACTTAGCTTAAATCTTTATGAACAGTTACAATTTTTTCCCAACTGTTCATCTGTTTGAAACATATTTGCTCATACAGGTCAGCTTATAAAGGCACTGTCTGATGATGTGATGCAAAAATATGATGAGCGTCTTGCCGAGGAGAGTCTTAACATGGCTGCCATGTCAGACCTCGTCAGGTTGGTTGTGATGTTTTATAAGGTTTGGGGGCAAATAACATGCAACACATTGACTCCAAATGTGGGACCTTTACAAGGATAGCAGCAAGCTGTGATAAAATCTTTCTCTGATGAGACTGAGCAAAAAATGCCAAAAAAAGAGAAGTCGAGCTACAGTCAACAGTTTCTGGGCATTACCCCTTTATCAAGACAACACAAACGGGTAGTTTTTTTAAAAAGGTAAAGAAAACAACTGGCACTTAGCTGAGTGAAGTGAGGGTCATACAGCTTGCTTTGGAAATGCTGGGACAGAATGGACTTCATATTACACAGTGGCTTGCAAGAGAGATCTTGTGTAGCCGATCAGATCACGATCCTCCTCTGTAGTAAATTATGGCGGGTAGCATAGAAGGAGAATGGGACTAAGGGGGTCGTGGGACGGGGTGGGTGGGTGGAGGTTAGTATGCTAAAGGAATTAAGGAGGATACAGATAACTGGATTAAAAAGGTAAAAGGGGGTTAAAGGAAAGAAAACCAAGCGAGGGGGTAGCAGTTTTAGTGAATAAAGATACAGGTAATGATAACAGGTTAACCTAGTTTTATTTCCAAGCGGAAAAAATAGGAATTTAGAAAAGTAAATTGCTTCTTTAATCAAGCAGGAGTGTTTGGTGGCAGTGATATTTGGGGCTTCTTCCCCCAGAGCATTATATGACAGTTAAAAATGTCCTAAGTGCCAGCGAAAACTGTAACTGTAAATGTTTCAAATTGAGGGATTCATTTTTTTATAAATATTTTTGAAATTGAAACAGATTTTATGTCTTGTAATAGATGTCCACACTGCAGTCTGGCAGCAGTGCTTGATGCAAGTCAGAAGGTTTTCAAGTGTCCTGGGCCCAGCTGTCAGAAGGTGAAGCCAATAGGTTTCCATAAGTTTCTTCTGAGTTTAGCAGTACATGTACATGACCGATTTTTTAGAGATGATAGATATATATATATATTCCCCTAACCTACCCACGACACGCACACAATTTTGTTTTGGTTGGGAAGGTTCTTTGGGGGTGGGGGGGTTGCAGGGAGGGGGTGCAAGAGGATGTGGAATAATGGTGGTTTATAAGCTGTTTTGCCAGAATGGGTTTATACTGGGATAGTTGACTGTTCCTGCACTGGCTTATGCATCATTGGCTGTTGATAATCATAGTGGCTAAAGGCTAGATCATGTTTTATTTTATTCTTGATCCAGCATAAAGAACATAGATGGAACTTAAAGGAACTATGCCTTGTTCTGGTTCTGACAAAAAAAAGTTTCCGGTTCTAAAATGTGAAAATTACCTACTGACCATGGTGATTTCAGCATTTTTCTTACTGATGGTTGAGGAATTTTTTGAGGGGGTTGTGCTGATTCTACTGTGCTAGTGGTACCAGAATACATGGCTTACTGTAAAGCAGTAATAACAGATTACTAGATTAGAGCTTGTACAGGTAACAGTTTTATAAGCTTTTCTTTTTGTTTGTTTTTTTACTGCCCTATTGTTTGGGCTGGCAAACATTTGCCTTTTCTACTCCCACGAACAGAAACAGCTGACTTGAACATAAATCAGCAGCACACACAAACAGTAAGATGGCTGCCGACGAGTGTTTAAAACTGTTGTGGCAAGCATCTGTAGTCGCAGTTATTGTTTATTCATTAGATGCTTATGCCAAGATGAAATCACTATTTACACGCTCCACAGTCCCTTCTCATAAATTCAGTCCATAATTTCTATACCACATTACGCAGCGCAGCCTCTATCACTTTTATGCTAACTTTTCTCCTATTGCTGTATCACCTGTAGCCATATCACACATAAGCCTAATATTAACTATTACTATTCATAACAATAGATGTTTTGCCGATAGGTTGTAAAAGCTCTCAAAAGAGTTGCTTCAACATTACTGAAGTTTGTGTCAGCCATCTTTGTTGGCCTAGCAAACGAAGTATGTTTGCTCAGTAAGCCAACGTTTGGTCATGTGATGCCCTCATTTTATGATCAAGTCAGCAAAACAAGTGAACGATGCATACAGTTGCAAACATGTTGCCGACCTGAACACAAGGTGCAATCCACCCGTGATGTCATCACTGAGCGTGGATGCACACATCATTTTCCAAGAAGTGTTCTTCCAGATGATGTTTTTGTACAAAATGAGTAAAAAATTTTTTTTTTTTACCCAACCAAGCATATTTCCATCATAATTGGGGATATTTTTATGACAATGGGTTTTAAATAAACCAGTCTTTGTAATATGTGGCACATATTTTTATCGATTTGGTCATAGTACCCTTAAAGGAGATGCTAATTCAACCATGTTTGGAAATAAAGCCATCATAGCTCTGAGTGTTTTATTATTACTAAGAATTTATCTATCACTATTAGGAAACATGCCGTGACTGCAAAGAAGACTGGGAAGATCACAGAGGGAGGACCTGTGAAGAGGTGGAAAAGAAAGACGAGACTAAACTTCGTAGGGAGTAGTATGTATCAGATTAAGGTTCCTTGGAATGGTCTAAAAGTCATTTTCATCCAACAATTGGTTCCATTTTGCACTGTCTTTTTATGTAATAGTGAAATGATGAATTAACTGTGGGTTTTAAAAGAATGCTTTATCTGAAAGTTACCCCCACCACCTTCCCATATGTGGTATGCATGTCCATTAGATTGTTTGTTTAATGAGACTTTTGCCTCCTTTGGTGCGTTTTAGTGAGGAGAAAATGACATCTTTGAGGGTGCGGACATGCCCAAGTTGCAGAGCGCAGTTCTTTAAGGAGGAAGGCTGTAACAAAATGACTTGTCGTTGTGGCGCCACCATGTGTTACATCTGTCGTCAGCCATTGGTAAGATGAAGTTTTGGTGTTAAATCCTTTGTTTCAACAGGAGAAATCTCTAGGTTCATTTTTTAAAATAGCATTTTATGTTAGATGTAGCCTGATGCTGCATAGAGGCCATCCACTGACACCCTGGAAAACTCTTGTAGGCTAAATCAAATAGTCTGAATGACATCATGGCTCATGATGTTGGCATGACATTGTTTACAAAAATGGTGCGTCGAAGGTCAACAAACCAGAAATCCGGCACAGAGTTTTGAGAGATTCAGGGTAGACAGGGGAGCAATATGAGTGAAGAGGGTATGTTCTGCTGCAGTTTTATTGGCAATCACTAATAAACTGATCCGACTGCTGCACACTGATTTCTGCCAGAAAGAGGGATGTATGGAGGGATCGTCACCACCTGATGCTTGTGATTGAATTGCCTCAGCTTTTTGGGCCCATTACTTCGTCAACTATTTAAACAATATAGTGAAAATTTAGTCTTAGCTGATTTGATCTAGTTGTGGTTACTCCCGCCCCGCCCCGCCCCCCGCCCCCAATTTTTTTGTGTGGAGACTTATGCTGTTTTTGTTTGACTTGTTGAATGATGTAAGATGGCCATGAGAACATGTTATCTATATGTTATATATATATATATCCCCTTCATGCATGCTTATGCGTTGCACATGCACACACACACACACATATGCTCATAGATGGCGGTGAAGCTGATTATCCATTAGCCACATACCAGCGGTACTGTTGGGTTTGGGTGTACTTTCTGTTAAAAATTGTGACATTTGTGTCTCTTCAGATTAACTACAAACACTTCTGCCAGCATCCTCGTGACCCAGGAAGAGGCTGCACTGAATGCAACGCATGCTCATTATGGACTAACCCTGATGTATGTTGATTGACTGTCGTCTGCAGCACTAGCATTGAGCAGCTTCCCCCATAACCCCGTTTCTTTTCATTAATAACTGTGCAGAGCCATGCATAGTCAGGATGTCTTTCGGGTATGGAGTCTGTTTAAAAGGGAAACTGTTGGAGTTCTTATAAGGGTTGTCTGGTTACCTCCTTGTCGTTTTCCTCCAGTGATATAGCCTCAGTCACTGACTTAGCAAAGCAACAACAAGCAGATCCTTTTCCTGCTAACGTAGCATTTGAATCCACATAGAGTGTTAGAACTTGGTGCCGTGGCCTTCAGCAAAATTGCTCATCTGTTCAGAAACTAGATTTGGAAGAATAGAAAAAGGGTGAAGGTGATAAAACTATCAAGAAGTTTGTCTGCATGATAGGACTTGATCGAATGTCTTTTTTTTTTTTTTGGTATGCAGGAAGACGAAAAAAGGGCTCTTGCTGAAATGCAGAAAGAAGCTCAGCTGAAGAGGCGGGAGCAAGGTCAGAACTTTTTCAGATATGTTGATTCGCTCTGTTAGGTGCATTTGAATCTTAGTGTATTTGTGCTTTTAAAACAGCACATCATCACCTTGTGTTCAACAAGCTATAATCCATGAAATCTACAGACATCCCAGGAGGTATCTGGAGGCTGCATGAGAATTGTGAATAATTGACAATTGTAGTCACTTTTGACTGTGTTGAAACAGAATTCATTTTGATTTTGTCTCAAGGGTGCATCCCATCAGCATTTGCAGTGGTAGATTTTCCACATATTTGTATTACTGTGTTAATTGCTTGCCACCAGTTTGCAGCTACATGAGCCAACAGTAAAAATTCTCTTACCTTCTTGGAATAGCTAGACTAGTAATAGCAAGAATTTGATACAAATTGAAGTAGAATGACAAAATCATCTCAGACAGCTGCTTTCTTCCCTTATTTCTCTATTCTGTTTGTTAAGAGAGAGACAAAATGTGTGTGTGTGTGTGCATGTGGTGAAAGTGTGGAACAGTAGCATTTGCCTTTCATTTACCACTTCAAACCCTACCCCACCCACCTCATAGCTACCTCTATGGTGGTCACTCAGAAGGTACTTTCGGAAGAGTTGATCAGTAAATATTCAAAGATAATATAAGAGGATACCAGCGAAGATTGGCTCTTTTTTTTTTTTTTACATTTTCATTTATGTGCATTTTTCGTGTTTTACAGGTTTTTATGGTGACAAAATTATTGGTGCTCCAGATGAACCACCAGCCAAGAAGCAAAAGTCATAAACAACATTGTCATCTAGGCTGCACATTTTGCCATGTGCTAGAAAGTTCTGAAAACAATCTGATGATTGTACATTTTGCCATTGTATAGCAGAAAGTTGTATAACATTTCGCTCTACACTGTAGTTGAGATAAACATTGCACAAGTAGATGATAAAGATGTCAAAAAATATTCTTGGAGTCTATAAAACCTCTACACGTCGCTTTCATCATGGTGCCCTATTCAAGCCGTGAAATGTGTTGTTATTAAAAGTGTATGCAACAATTTTTCTGTATATCTGTGATGATCTAGCATGTTATGTGCATCCAAGTTAATCCCAGTACAGAACTTTGTAAACAGGGGATAACTGTTTATTGTCCATGTGTGCTAGAATTAGCTTTGTGGACAATATGCTGATTATGGAGTCTGACACTGTGACCGCAGTGTAACAATTATGCCATGGTTCCTTGTGGAAACATCCTTGTACAATGTCTGTTTTTGATTGTTTGGGCTAATAACCAGTATTTCCTGAAGTTTTTGTCAACATTCTAATATTTTGTCCAATGTAACAAGTGTGTGCACTTGACTCTTATACAGGTGGAGGACAAGCAATTTTATGAATCTCACAAAAGTGGATTAATATATTTGTGATACTCTGTGCACATTTATATGCAAGGTACAGCTTCAACAGTGTTGATGAATTAGTGAAGGATTTAATAAACTACGTGTATTTTTAAGAATCTAGTCAGCTTTCTTGTATCGTGTGACTGTTTTTGCATATAGAAACCACAGCGTGGATGCACAAAGACTTCACTAAATAAACATTTACTCTATAGACGACTAGCTGACCCTTGGGAATACTCACAAAAAAGATAAAATAAGCCTGTTATAGTGATGTCCAAGCCATTCAAAATCCTAAATCTCTCGCCCGATTTTATTTTCCCGATTGCTGCAGACCTTATCGTTGGTGTTCACCTGCACCACCACCTTACACAGCGTGCATAACACCACAGGGATCAACGAAGGCTACGTCACTTCCTAAATTAAGATCTTTCCAAAAATAGACAGTAAATTGGAGATCATTCTTTTAAGGTTGTAAATGAGAGGTTACCCTAATTTAATTGTTTGATACTGAAGGAATCCTCTTTGCCAGAACACCCATCCACCGCACCCCATAATTAAATAAATAAAAAGAAACCTTTGGTAGCCGAAATTTCGGAACTTCCCCGACTGTTGCCAGCGGGCGGAATAGTGAATAATTTTTTTAAACTTTCTCATTCCTGAAAAAACTTCACAATCGAGCATAGAGCTGTCGCAATACTTCCAGCAACATATACATGCCAGGAGTAACTCTCTACCCTCTCCCCAAAGGTGAAATGTTTGTAACGGAGGGAGGAGTTAAGGATTTATTTTTTTTTGGGGGGGGGGGTGCTTTATGGGGGAAAAAGACACTGTCGCCACAAGGTGTGTGTAAAAGGTAAAAGAGAATGGAGTTAAGTGCATCTTATTGACCAGATCGGCTTTATTTTTGGGGGGGGGCGGGGGGGGAGTTGGTGCCGGGGTCAGTTAGGGGTAAAAGCATACCCTGCAAGAGTCTGGGTTTGCGCAC
>SMGT01001902.1:1396694-1407890 GCA_004794575.1 Lanistes nyassanus | reverse complement strand
ACTTCCCCCTTCCAGAAGGGGCCCTGGCCTCGTTGGAATAAAAATTTCGTTTCGTTTCTGTGAGAGAGACAGTGTGTGTGTGCGCGCGCGTACGCGGTTATGCTTTCGACTATTAGTCCATCAGCAACCATTTAACCCTCCTAATTATACTATGGGAATAGCTGCTGCAGAGGCCAGCGAACAATGGAAGAGAGATGTGTTAAAATGTCTTTCTCCAGTGTTAATGCTTAAATCAAATCCATGCCGCATACTTTGACAACACCTTAACCAGTCGATTCCAGCGACTCCACGGTTCACCAACCACAAGTACTCTCCTGTAAAAATGTTCTTCATTGATTCCAGAGATTAAGGTTGAACGTTT
Organism: Lanistes nyassanus; assembly: GCA_004794575.1. NCBI lineage: Eukaryota > Metazoa > Mollusca > Gastropoda > Architaenioglossa > Ampullariidae > Lanistes > Lanistes nyassanus. Next base: position 1,407,529 of record SMGT01001902.1, on the reverse strand, counting down.
GAGCTTTTCAGTCAATGAATGAACTACTTTTCACTTTGCATTTGTGTTCTTATAGAGAACAGACTGAGTATTTATTGAAATCTGCAGACCGATGTCCCGTTATAAAATGGGGGGTAAAGCAGCTCAAATTTTTAAAATGACCCTTCTAATTTTGACTTGTGTAAAAAAAAATCAGCGTTTGTGGTTAACAGATAAGTGGATCGATAATAACAAACAGCACAAACAGACGTGTAAACACTACAAGCGTCTAATGTTTTCTCTGACTGCATCGCTGGAGGTGCGATGTTGAATTTGTCAGTCAGCCCGCAGGCTGTATCGAGCGCCAGGGTCAGAGAAACTTAATTTCTAAATTACATTTCGAGGTCGTTCGGTAAAAGCCTCTGTCGATCGTCCGAGAAAGGTTTCCACCATCCGGAAGTGTGATGTTCGATGGGGACCTAACTCCTCGTTAGCTGACTGGACGGCCCGTATTTGCGCAGCGAGTTATCGGTTCGTGATCTGGGATATGACCGACCTTGACGCAGGATGCGCGCGCCGCTCGTCCTCGCTTTCGCGTGTGTCGCCTGTTGTCGCTGTATCGGTTCCAGGTTGTCGCAGTGACGTGTTGCATATATATATATATATTACTTTAATATTGAACAGGAGAACTGACAGTACATATTTATACTATCCCAATTATATATCAGCTATTTATATTTATACCCATACATCGATACAATCTCTGAAATATGCTTCATGCAATAAAAATTTACACTCTCCGAAAGGAGGTTGCAGGAAACCCGAGGACAATGGTCTGATCACTTAACTGTCATCGCAGTCCTTATCTTTCTCACATTTCTGATGCCGAATGATGCGCTGATTGCGACAACGACTTAATTTTTGTTTTAAATAGAAACGTTGCAAGCCTGACCTTTGACTTACCGGGTTCAATTCTATACTGAACCGTACAGATTCTTCCGCGAGATAAAAGAGTACCACGAACTCGTAGAAAAAATATCTAGACACTTTCAGAACGTGTCATATTAGCCTTTTCTTGGAGAAAATGTATTTGCGTCGCCTGCTGGGATCTTGGACATCATAAAAGCTCCATTCTGAGCCATCTTCGCCGTTTCGATAGACCTCTGTGTTGTTGGGCGTCTGCGTACTGCAGGGGACTCACGACACTGCACGACACTGAGATCGCACGGTCAGGGGAAATTTCACTAAGGCGCCTGAGCACTTGGTTTCCAACTCGTTTCCCTAGTCAGCCCAGACACCTGACCGTGCGTGTCGGCGATTGCACTGGGCCTCTGCGTGAGCTGCCCGCCATTCATCTTGTGACAGGAATTCCACGCACAGCGGTCTCCATCCCAGTAACAGCTCCGGACGGTTGCTAACTAGCAGACTCGCCCTGCGTCCGCCGCAGAATGGATGTGCGGATTGCGGCAGGCAGATTTCTCTCGCCGTACCTGAACCTATTAATTCAAATTAAGCCTCAGTTACCTTGGCTAACGGCCAGCGAGATACTTCTCAAGTTGTTATCACTCGGTGGCGCTAACATATCGCCAGACACCAACCATCGCCATTAAACGTCGCTCTGTGCGAGTGGTTCCTGTCATCGCTGGGCGACGACAGGAGGTCAAGAGCTCAGAACCCTGATCGTTCGACACTAGTAAATCCGACTCAGCCACTACAAGCCACTGGCAATCCATCTCAGCCACTTCAAGTGTTATAAAATATCGGCGGGCGACTGGCTTTCCGGGGCGTGCAGGCAGCTGTATATCGCTCGCAGCTGATAAAACTCGACAGTGTATTTGGTAAACAGAAAGCTTTGTCCACAGCAGGCCTTACACCACCTTTCAAAACAAATTACCTCAGAAAGTAAAGTTAAATTATAGCTCCAAAACCTGAAACTGCGTTCAGGCAGGGATGGGAGTGTGTATGTGCGGGGGGGGGGAGGTGGAGGGGGGAAGAATCGCCAGTAAATACTTGGCCAATGATAGACCAATCAGTCTTCATAGCTGAGAAATAAATCTGCTTTGACCTTATTTCATTTCCCTCGCGGAGTTAGGTGCAATTAGGCAATAATAGATACACTCTCGACTTATTCTCTGCTTTCTCTCTTTTCTTAAAGGCGTTTGAAAACTGAGTTTTGTGAATATTCCTATGGTCTTTTCCGATCATAAAAATGATGTGAGGGCTTATGGAACTGGCCCTATTTGGCTTTCTTTTCCTCCATCCCGCCGTGAGATTGCATCACTTCATACAATCTTAATGCCTAAGTCGTCGAACAAGCAGGTGTCCTATTGCGATGTCAAGCATAGCGCCCATGAGTCCAACACATAAGCGAGGGTCCGACGCACCAATCCTGTCTCCAGGGATATTAATAGTTGATAGGCTCTCTCCTACCTCGTTCACTCTACCTTCAACCCGGGCTCTTTGATCTCAGTAGCCGACGGTCAGGTTGTTTTTATTTCGATCTACCAGACACGATCGCGCTACACCCTACGAGGGTGTACTCTAAGGGGAGCCCACACGGCAGCAAAGCTTGCCTCGAGCAAAGAGGCAGTGCACGATGCATATCAAGCATTTCGACCAATCGTTTTCGGTAAGTCAAGAGTTTCGACCAATCATTATCATCGAAACATTTGACCAGTCAGTATCGTCGAAACTCTTGAGCAATCATTAACATCAGAACACTTGATTTAGCTCTCTGCATTGCCTTATCGTCAATCTAAAAAGAGCAGTCATTAACATATGAACACTTGATTTAGCTCTATACATTGCCTTGTCATTAATCTAAAGACTTGGAATATAAGGGCAGTTCGTAACAGAGGTAACATGATCTCGCTACCGAGACTGGGTTCTTGTGTTGGGATCCTGTGGCCTGCAGACGTATTTTCTCTTCAGCTGGCACCATTTACAGTGCTGGCCGACGATCAAGCTTTTCTCCTGCCATTCGGGCGTCCTCCGCTTCCTCTGCCCTCCACACTCTTCACCACCCTCCCCCCTACCTTCCCCGGTCATGATATAGCCTTCGCTACCGACTCGACGTTACACCGTAAACAATAAACGAAGTGGAGTGTCGTGCAACTAGTCTCAGGCCGCTCCATCGCCAGCTAGCTGCCAAACACGTGAAAAAGCGTTGGTCAAGCAGCTAGAGGAACGCCGTGGGTAGCTGCATGCACACGGCGCACTTCGCTTACACAGTCCGCCTCGTCAGGTCAGGGATAGAGTTAACTGCGGGCGGGCATCGAACCTCGTTTCCGTGTCTGTGCGCTATGAAGTAAAAACGCGGCAGTTACTTTAAGAAGCAGCGGATGTTTTGTTGCCGTCTGCCATCCACTTCAGCACAGTAAATCTCCCTGTGCACGCGCAATTTACAGAGCATATATTTTTTCGTTCTGGTTCCAGAGGTAAGGGAAGAAAAGGACAAAGTTTTCTTTGACACCAGATCAATGGTTCTAATCTGACAACAGCATCAAACACCGCTCCCCCATCATCATTTAAAGAGCGAGAGAGAGTAAATGTTTGCCATTGCTTGCCCATTCAATTATTGAATTCCATACATTTTTCTGCAAAGAACGTGACCTTTGACCTTTCCAAGAGTATGGATCGATGACGGTTCGTCCTGGGCGCTGGCTAAACACAAAGCCCAAGAAACTAAGCATCTTTTATGCTTAAAAAACCATTCATTCACAAACTCGTTCTAACGACAGACTGTAGTAAATCCCGCAAGATCAAGCCACCGACAGCTTGCCTGAAACTTAGGTGCTGTTAGAGATGTCATGTTAGCCGAATAAAACAACCAAAAACAAACCACACACAACAAAGAACTCTCGGGCAACAAAAGACGCCCTTGCACCCGTTCTCTTTGTAAAATCTCAACTTCTGGTAAACCACTCTTAGTCTGTGGTGATAAGGTTTTTGTTTTATGTGTTTGCCGAATCCTGCTTTTAATACTCTACTGCAAACTGATGCGAGCTGCACGTTAAATCTGCCTTAATTAATTGTTTACATAGCAAGCGTGTCATCTACAGTAGGCTGGCGCTAAGTGATGTGTGTGTGTGTAGGGCGCCGCCCTGTCAGCCCACTTTACCTCACAAATGTCGCGTCCCTAAATTCTGCCACCTAGTGTATAAATCGCGCACTCCAAGACCCGCGTGCCTGCCAGCGTGTTTACCGAAATGTTGCCACCCTTGCATACCAAACACGCAAGCATGCGTGTGAATACGTGCGCCATCCTATTTGCCAGCGCTTGCTTGGTTATGCTGAATGCATGAGTGAAGGGGAGATGAATAGCCTGTTTACCTCCCTTGATGTCATTTCTGAGACTAACGACACAAGACACATCACCCGGTCTTCTTCTCATATGACATATGACGGCATAGCTGGAATGTTCGATAACTAGTTGCGTGGACTAAAAGAGAAACATCATATTCATAGTTCTTTCCTAGTTCATCCGATCGCTATTTTAAAAAAAGAAGAAAAGGAAACATTAACTCGAAAGGGGAGAAGTTCCAATTTACTCCCAGCGCGCAGTCAGGCAATAATGCAGTATGAAGCTGCCACAAGCAAATTAGTTCACAGATATACGTCATTTCCGCCTCTCGATAAGCTCCATGGAGGACGTGGTCGTGCCTTCTTTCCGCGTGGCAACAAGGTCTACAAAAAAGTCGGTACGGCACATTCAGCGTGTCGAGTCCCTGGGCGTCTTTCACGTGCGGGCGAATTACGAAATGTATGTTTGGGGTCGTTCTCCATTTTCACCTTCCTTCTTGGTCCAGTGTACAAGCACTACGTCAGATCAGTCGACCGTGGCTGAAAGCGCTTGGGACTGTCACACCTCGTGTTTTTTTTTAGCGCGCATTTTGCTTAGTGGTTATTATTATTATTATTATTCTGCCATGTATCCTTTTAACGCGGTTCGACAAAGTCGAATGAAAACGATTTTGAAGAACTACTCTGACCACCTGCAAAGAAAATCTGATTTAGCTTTGACAACCCAACAAAGTACTGGCAGCGCTAGACACAACCGTATGCTGACGTACGCAATCAAGGGAGCCTACCGTACCCAAACACGTAGCAAAGAGAGAGTCGAAAGTAAGGAACGTGGCAGATCTTTTTAAGATCTGCCATCCCTTTCTTTTAAGCGACCCTAGTCTTCACACGGCTAGCCCCTGGTGTACCACGTGTGCATACAGCGAATCCCTAATTAATGTCGTCAGCTCGCTCACTAAGCGTAAACTAACAACTGGGATTCGACACAAACACAACATAGGACAAATACATGAAATCCTCAAGGTGCACAATATCATTAATAAGGAACAAATGAGGACAGAGCGCTATAAATCGTCAAACGACAACCCCAACAAAGTACTGGCAGCGCTAGACACAACCGTATGCAATCAAGGGAGCCTACCGTACCCAAATACGTAGCAAAGAAAGAGTCGAAAGTAAGGAACGTGGCAGATCTTCAAAAAAGATCTGCCAGTACTTTGTTGGATTGTCATTTGACGATTTATAACGCTCTGTCCTCATTTGTTCCTTATTAATTATATTGTGCACCTTGAGGATTTCATGTATTTGTCCTATGCTGTGTTTGTGTCGAATCTCAGACGACATTAATTAGGGATTCGCTGTATGCACACGTGGTACACCAGGGGCTAGCCGTGTGAAGACTAGGGTCGTTTAAAAGAAAGGGATGGCAGATCTTCAAAAAGAAGATCCTTACTTTCGACTCTCTCTCTTTGCTACGTGTTTGGGTACGGTAGGCTCCCTTGATTGCATACGTCAGCATACGGTTGTGTCTAGCGCTGCCAGTACTTTGTTGGGTTGTCATTTGACGATTTATAGCGCTCTGTCCTCATTTGTTCCTGATTTAGCTTTGTCGAAAACGAACCAAATTATCTGTGCAGGAAGAAAGATTGTCCGTACAATCTATTTAACAAGTTGGCAGAAGTGGGTGAGAAGGGGGACGGGGCGGGATGAAATTTTTACGGGCGACGACTCTAGACTGCGTTTTTACCGCTCTTTACACCCGACTTAATCGAACCGTTGGGAGACCGTTACAGCGCTCACAAAGCCGACCTCTGGCACACCCGAGGGCCATCCTTTCAAATTTCCGAGCAGCCGCCCACTTCCACAGCGAATATGAAGGGCGGGAGTAGGGAAACACCTGATTGCTGTCGCAAGCTGTACTTCTGGCAGCGTGGCACGCGAGCGCATGCAGTCTGGAAAAGAGCTTCGGTCTTTTGCGCACCAGCCGACCGCGTGAATCAGCCCTTAAAATTCATGGAACCGGAACCCAGCGGTACGTTCAAAGAGACGCATCGGCGGCCATGGATTCGCCAGGATGCCTGCAGGGTCTTTCTAGATCCAAGCGCGGCAACGATCGAGCTTTTTCTTCTGTTTGTGCGTCAGTATGGGTCGTCCTGTACTCTTCGACTTTTGTAACCGTTGCAAATTTCTCACTCTCCTTTTCCCATTCCCTCCCTCCCCGCCCCCCCCCTCTCTCTCTCTCTCTCTGGCAAGCATGGATTGCCAGGAATTCCTGCAGAATCTTTCCATATATTGACTTTTCTCTATTCTGTTTTTGTCTCACCATTGACCGTCAAAAGCTCACAGTTTAGCCGTTACGTATCTGTCTACCAATCTTGCTTGTGTGCGAGCGCGCACACACGGTTCGAGAGGGGAATCGTGTAAGCCGATTATTTTAAAACCTCTCAGCGTCTGAAGCGTTGGCAAAATAAGCCCAATGCGAGAACAGATGCACGCCACTGGAAAAGATAATGATGTAACATCCACAATTTTATTTCGCAAGGAACCCGTGCAAAATGAAGTCTCATCACGAACCTCTTCCCAGCACGTCCTTACGGTAATGTCACGCATGTACCACTCACCCCGTGCCCTGACAGCAGTCCCACAGTCTCGCCGCACACCCACTGCCTTGAAACTTCTCGACAGCGCGCGCTTAACCTTAAGCTAAGCGTGAGCTAAAGAATATACATGTATACATGCCTGCCAGCCCTCAAGACCTTTGGCAGGACTGTAGCACACATCCTCAGGTCTTCATTGAACCAAACCAGACTCCTCCGCCAGAGGAAAGAGATCCCATGGGTTGGGAGAATTTTTTTTAAAAGAGTCACCAGCATATTTGGAACATCTGCGAGCAAATACGACTGTGTAGCACTTAACTGTGTCACGATGTGTTGTCCACAGAGAATTTGTATATCCTGACAGCTCCGTTTGGAGTCACCTCCACAGGTTCGACAAACGACAATATAATACAATACAATACAATACAATACAATACAATACAATACAATACAATACAATACAATACAATTAATTAATCCTTTAATGGCAATTGCTGCGGCTCCATGAGACATAGAATATTTACTTAGAATATTATATATAGAGGTCTCAGATCGTGCCGAGACCATTCGCTTTTCTGCGGTTCTGTCACACTTTTTTACCTACAGCCTCTGTCACATTGTGTCATGCCCGGTTTGGAGCAGGCAACATATGACTCATCGTTTCACATTGCAGTTTTGTTTATATCGGGTCACAACGGAGCTATCTTTGATCTCTAGCAGTTTCTTCCTTTGAAATGATGACATGTAGACGAAGATTGCAGAATCCGAGAGAGTAAGCTGATATTTCGAGCATGACGTACACACAGGAAACTACACAAATTTAATAGAACATAACAAAGGGCTAACTGGGAAGACTGCGGTCCTAAAACGCAGATATGCGGATGCACACAGCTGCGGAAACGGAACAAACGCTCTTGTACAAATTTCTTCCTTTTAGTACAAGAGATTTCATCAGTTAAAATTATAACGTCATGAGCACCGACCAGGCACCACATAATTATCGACAGTTAAGCGCGATGTGTATGTCAGACAATGGGTTACAGCGACAAGCTGTGCGCCAATACTGAATTTAACAGAGAAAAGGAGCTATTCCAACGACACAGCTCCTAACAAAACATTAACTTCGGAGAAAGGTGAAATAAAATGAATGACAGTGGACGAATTTTTCCCACGGGGATAACGGTGCGAGTGAAAACCACTCATCTGGGGGCTGGGGGCTTTCTGGTGGGCACAGAGGGGGTGTTGGGCCAGAGAACGAGTGAGGAAGTCAGTCGCTGGATTAAATAGGAAAAGTTCCTTTTTTAAGTCTTGGAACTGGGGCTAAGATGGCCGTGAAATGCAGAACTTGGTTGGTTTAGGGTAAATCCCACGCACAACTGCGCGCGTGCATGCATGCATATTAAAGGAGAAATAAAATCAAAAAAAAAAAAGAAAAAAAACTCGACATCAGAAACGTCTGGGGAAAAAAGTAATCTGCAACAGATACATTAGTAAGGCCGCTTCAAGAGAAAAACAACTCTGCTGTCCGTGCCACTTCTCATTTTTCATAAAGAAATGCAAATCGATGTGGGATTACAAAAAGTCTTTGAGCTCGAGAAATAACATTTCTGGCGATGACAGCTGTTGACATGATGAGGACACAGAGGCCACAACGCAAAGAACCGTGGTCTTTAATGGCCGGAGAACAGGCTCTGTTGTCCTGCACAGCACAGAGACGAAATGATTTCGACGAGCGAAGTCTTAACGTCATCGAACATCCCAAAGCCAGGATAGGTTGCTCGTTTTGAAATCCCATTTCCTCGGAAATGAGGTTTCGAACCGAAGTAACCAGATGAAGCCGTGATCATAGGAGGAAAACGCATCAGGTGTTGCACGTCAGTTTGTTCGTGTGCGGAAGTCATCAACCCACAGTTCCATAGAAGCGACCAGGTAAATCTATCGCGCGTCCGCGAACAACATTAGGAGAAAGGTCCGCCCTCGACGGGAACAGTAACAGATGCTTCCATTGTGACGTCGACGAGACTAATGATACAGTAATTTCAGATAATGTGCGGCGTGTTGAGTGAGTCACAGCAGGAACAGTTAAGCCATAATACTGTACCCCTTGACAGACCGGTACTGACGGTACATCAAGCCCTATCATCCCCCTCACGCCCCCCCCCCTCCAAACACACACATGTAGTAGTAGGAAAAGGTGCTGGTGCTTGACGATGACGATGATGATGATGAGGACGATGATGATGACGATGATGATGTCAACAATGACGATGATCCTACAGCCGTCAACGGTGAAAGGCATAGAAATCACTGCATTAAAAGCTGACAACATTCACCACTGGATCAACTGTACGCCCTTGGAGAGAGATAAGCTAATAGTAAACAGCACATGTGTGCCTTTAGCACATATCTGAGATATCGCAGGCGTACAGCACAGTTGCAGCCAGAGGGATGTGGCGCAGCGTGCGAGGGAAGAATTTTAATGTCGACACGAAGCAAATTTACACAGCGGAAAAACCAGTTGTGAGGCGTGTGACATTCGATAATAACTTCTTGGTTATACACCCCCGCCTTTCCTTGGCTCATAAGGATGAAAATAAAGCAGGACAACTTCAAAGGAAATCCACCAAATGCCTTTTATGCTTTTTTCCTGCATTATACTCTGAAGCCTCACCACAAGATATTTTAATAGACACTTAAGATTCCATACTATTTTTATTCGCCAAGCTGATACGAAAGTCAGATGATCTCAACCTTTGATTCTTTTTAAAGGAAACCTCCCACCATGAGGTGAGACTAAAGAGACAGTTGTAAATTATGTGTCGCCTGCCTGCATGACAAATTAACCCTCCGAGAGGAAATCTCCAACTCTGGCTATATACACAGGGTCGACTTGCATGAGTATTCCTGTTTCGAACACGTATCTCATTTCAAATACCTCGTTTCAAACACGTATTTAATTTCAAACATGTATCTTGTTCTAAATATGTATCTCATTTCAAACACGTATCTCATTTCACATATTTTTCTCATTTCAAACACCCCTCCTATTTCAAATTTCAAAATCGTCTCTCATTGCAAACACGTAACTTATTTCAAACATGTACGATCGTCTTAAAAACACATGTCCTGCACATTTTCTCCCTATTCATGTGACACTGACTTTAGAATCTCTGAAATATATTCCAGCCCACTATGTTCCCATGCGACTACCACTACACAATTTCTGGTCAAGCGATAAAAAAAAAAACAATTTCCCGAAGAAGAAAGGGAAATGGCGGCATCTGGCAGACACAAAACAGTTAATTGAATCAAATGACTGCTCACCTCCCACGCCTTCAGGCGAAGAAGGCGGAATGAGGCACAAAGCGCGACAGACAGACGAAAACTGCAGGACCTGGCGAGACAACGACGAAGAGAAGAAAAAACCTCAGCCATTTGGCGGGCACTTTTTCAGTCGATGACGCAGATAGAATTCTTCCGGCACAAGGATGACGGGCAGGAGCAGAGAGTGACAAAAAAAAAAGTAACGACTGTCCCAGTCCCAGACGCCGTCTTCGAGGACTTCTTGAAGTGTTCCGCTAGACACAGTCATCTTGTCGAGTAACAATGTCCTCCGTGACTAAAAGTCTAGCCCAGTTCCAGCCATGCTCAGGTTCTTACTGCAACTTACGAATTATACGCAAGGAAGAGGGAGCGAGATAGATAATCGGATAGTCTTCGAGTGTTTAATAAAGCACTTGCCAGACAGTCTGGATGCTGTGTATTGAAGGTCAATGTCAAGGTCGTTGCATGCCTGACAGGAAGCAGTTTCACGGGTCATGACCCTAACAGGACCGTCAGTTCCCTTTCTAGGTAATGACGTCAGTCGTACCAATAAAATGATTATTTCATGAACAGAGAGACCCAAAGTCTGTGCGCGAGCACGAAAGCGAGAGAGACAGTAGAGGCTTGTGTGTGTGTGTGTGGGGGGGGGGGGGG
>SMGT01001902.1:1382912-1396639 GCA_004794575.1 Lanistes nyassanus | reverse complement strand
GGGGGAGAGAGACAGCAAGCACGAAAACAAATGTATGTTTGTTCAGCTGCTTGTAGGTCCCTTTAGGAGATGGGAGAGATGTACGGTATAAGCCATCAAATATTAAGTAACAATAAAACAACAAAACCAGTACTGAATCGAAAATCACGACTATTAATGCAACCCAGATAGGCAGGGAAGTCAGGTGGAAGGTTGGTTTACAAAGAATATTTGCATGTCTGCCACATACATCACCTTCAGTTAAAACGTTATATGGGACGCCACGTTCAACGCTTTTAATTGAGATTTATGTGGCGCTAAATTAGCACTTCCTGGCTACTTCTTCGTATTTTCTCATATTCGCTGCAGCCCATGCTGCGGGGACGGAACATAGCTTTCAGACAATATATTTAATTTTTCCTGAGAAATTTGCCAGACGCTTCCACAAACCATACATTTTCCTCTTGCACACGACGTATCTCGTGCAACCTGATTCGCTCGGAAAAGCACGTGCACGAGAAAACATCCTCAATCACCCGCTCCCATCCGCCTCCACACTCAAATTACGCCTGTAAGTATCTCTTTCTATAAGCACCGAACACACGCAAATATTTCTACAACCTGCGAACACGCGCAGGCAGCGCGCGCGCGCACACACACACACGCTCCCGAGCGCAACTGGCTGTTGAATATTTAGGTGCTTAGCAAGCACACAATTCGCAATCTGCCTTAAGTCCGAAAGTGCAGCTTCCCTCAAACAGCGCCACAACCCGGGCGACAAATTAGTTTACAGCTTCAAGACAAGCAATGTCGAAGACGACAAACAATGGTTAGCTCACTTTATGTTTCTATTACGCACTCAAGCGCACGTTTCTGCCTTCTCGCTCAGACCTCGAAGCCAGCCCACTCTCCTTCTCTGCATGCTTTCACTCCAACATCATCAGAAACGCACGCGAGTTCTGTCCAAGTGGACTCGAGTTTTACGCAATTCTGAATTTCAAGTTTTGCTAGTTCTGGGCGAAGCGCGAGCGGGCGCACGGCTAATTACTTTCTCTCATCTCCATTCCTTTTCCCTTACCTTCGTGCACATGGCGGCGAAATGCTTTCCCCTCTCCTCTCCCCCGTCACCTCATCTCCACTCTTTCTCCTCTCCCCTCCCTTCCTCCACACACACACACACAAAAACCTGACTGCACGTCGCCGTGAAAAATCAAAAAATAACAAAAACCTGAACCGATCAACAGTATCGACTCAGCAACATAACTACGTCAGCTTGTAAAAGTTTTCTCCCAGATACGTGTAGCGGCTCGACATATTCACACAAATACAAAAAACATGACAAGCTAACAGGAATGGCAGTCGGCGCCAGCAGACGGCGCGCTCAAAGAAATGAAGCAACGTGACACCATTTTTCGGTTTTAACTTTAACCGGACCAGTGCAAATCTAACACCCATTTACTGTTGCTGTTTTCTTTCTACTTCTAACGTGAATTACACTATTATTATCTCTTAACTTCAAACAACATTTTTTCTGGCTGTATCTTACAATTTTGTCCTCGTTTTTCCTGTTTAAGCAGAACTAGAAGCATAAATTAACTCAAAAGAAGGGGAAGAGAGAGAGAGTTGTGTGTGTGCGCGCGAGAGAGAGAACTAGGGAGAGAGACGGGGTGTATGTGAAATGTGTGTCAGTGTGTGTGTGTGCGCGCGAGGGGGGGAGGGATTAAGTGAGAGAAAGAGAGGTGTGCGCGCGCGTTAGTAATAACACAGTTGAGCATTTCTGCCCCGCCGCAGTTATGTGATTCTTGTAATATAAGCTGAATTTTAGTGGAGCTTTCTAAACTATAGATGCGCACGTACCTCTACGATACTTGCCCGATTAAAGACAAAATTTAACAATCACTTCCATCAAAACCACTAGCAACGTAGCATCACTTTATCGACCGCAAAACCACCCACAAAGTAACATCACTTTATCGACCGCAAAACCACCCACAAAGTAACATCACTTCATCGACCGCAAAACCACCCACAAAGTAACATCACTTCATCGACCGCAAAACCACCCACAAAGTAACATCACTTCATCGACCGCAAAACCACCCACAAAGTAACACCACCTAATCGACTGCGACACCACCCCCAAAACAACGCCACCCCATCGGCCGCTGCTCCACTCGTACCAAGCTGACCTTTGCGAGTTACAAGGTGAATATGATGCACTGTCATAAACATAACGTTTCTCACGATGTCCCCATTTGTCAACTCCAAGACCTCAAGGACGGGACAGCGGGAACAAAGGCTACAGCCTTATGTAGCCTACAACCTTATGTAGCCTGCAGCCGTCTGTACTCTGCGACCTTAGTAAAGCTTAGTCAAAGCTACGGGGGATTTTAAGGCAGATGCCAACTTTAGAGAAACGGAAATCAAATCTTTGTACAATACCACCTCGTAATGTCGCCAGATGTCCTGGCGTTTGGAAATTTCTTTGCACTGTATTTCCCCTGGAAAGACGCTGACCTTTTTGGTTTGCCACGCCTGCAGTGTTTTGACGAATGTGCTGTTTCACTCCGTCATGTCGCCAGCCGCAGCTGACTATTTACAGCTTCTCGGCGAGAACGCGACAAAACGAACACTCAGACGTGGGGAACAGGCCTGGGTGGGATAGAACAGACGGCCGAAGTTTAGTGAACACGTAAAATAAATCAGATTTTCTCAATCCCCTTCTTGTTCTGCTTCCCTCCTTCTCCCTGCCTCCTTCCCTCTCCATCTCTCTATCCTTCTTCCCACTCCTCTCTCTCTCTCTCTTGGTATTAATACTCTGAACTTTCTCGGAATTGCGTATGCACGTGCCCCAAGATAAAATCACAGGGCGTGTTCTGTGTTTCTGCGGCAAGAAAACCTATACCTTCAGAGGGCTTACGTGTTTAATGTGTAGGCAACAGACTCAGATACGGAAGCTGCGGACAGGTTAGAACACTTCCTCCAGATCAAGATGTTCCCATCTTTTGAAGAAAACTTTGATCTTCTGCTTCCCTCCCCACGTAAAGCCACGTACTCAAAAGCGCACGCTCTTGGCATACACCCACGCACGCATACACGCTCGCACGCAGAGAGAGAGAGAGTTCCAAAGGGTTCATGTGCAAACGCCCAGAGGTATGCTCTAGTAGAAGGCTGTAGGATCCGAGAAGAAAGCACTCAAGTTTCGATCTGCCATCGAACAGACACCGAAGACGTCTTCCCTGCTGTAACGTTCTCGTTTGACAGGGCATTTCGAAGCTTTCTGCGGAGCCGAAATTTTAAGAGCTGTGTAAATCCTGGATCCACACAGACAGGAAATACGGTCTGCTAAAAGAAATTCCCTCGATTTCGTCATACGTCGGGACTTGCTGCGCAGCCACCTCAAAAAACGTCTTCTTCACTGCTTGCATCCTTCTGCCGGTCTCATAGTCATTCCGGCATTATCCCGCGCCCCCCACCACCACCCCACCCTCCTCTTTCTTCAGCGGTGGTGGTGAGGGCGGGGGTGGGATGAGGGAATGCATGTCTTCCTTCCAAATGTATTCGTTATGAATGTCACATTTCCGCCCTTCCGCAAGAAATACATGCGTTTCCTCTTTGCGCACTTTCATGAAGCGAGCCCAATTCCATGCTTAACTAGTCCGAATAAAAGGGCCGCAAACATTCTTGTCATAGGTTAACTCTATCCCCAGCCTTTCGGGATTTTGCTTCCTTCCATCATCTCATACCCGAAGGCTGTGTCCTTGCAAGTCTGCCGCCCCACGATAAGCGTCAACAACCAGCAACAGCAGCAGGCAACAAAGAATGGACTGTGTCAGCGGCGCTCAGAAAAACAACCTAGGAACTAATCAGTCCAACGGTTTTCCTTTATTTTTGGTTATGGAAATGTTCAACTTTCAGTTTTTCTTTCGCTCGAGATAAACTTACTTCTTTTTCTCTTCATCCTCTTTCTTTCCTTTTTTCCTTTTTTTCTTTATTCTATCTCACATTCTTTTTGTAGGTATGGTTTGTTTTCGAATTTTGCCTGAAATTTATCCTGCTGCGTTCCTCGCTAGTTCTTCTGAAAGGTTTGTTCACAACAAACTTGACACTACTGTCAACAGGAACCGCGATGTTTTGGCTCCCCATGTTTCAAAAGATATGAGCCAGTCACAGATGTGTAGGCCTATACATATCTACGAACTTGTGTACTGCCTAGGCTAATATAAAAGTTGCTGTTATTGTTGAAATACTGAAAAAGTTACCGTGTCTCGTGCACTTCGATAAGCTCAAGGATATAAATTAAATAAAAAGAAGACAGAAAAAGGAAACAGATTAATATTTACACAAAATAAATAGCAAGCACGAGAAGCAGATCAAAGAAGCCAATGAATCAATATTAACATGGTAAAAATGTTATCAATGAAAACAGTACAGCAAATCGGCACACAGATACTTCAATACAGCCGCCCAAGTCTGGCTTGCATGAGGGTTCTTATCTCCTGTTCATTCGTAAAAGTGCACATAAATTACACAGGGCGAAAGGGCGTTACCACTACTCTTATGACCAGAAGAACAGGTAAGAACGCTCATGCAACTCAGCCCTGGCACTAAGCCGAAGGAAAAACAGGTAGGGACAGGATAACAACACACGGTTGGACACACAGGCATGCAGACACTCAAACAGGCAGCTAAACGGGAGTCGGGGTTGGGGGGGTGTGGGGTGGGGTGTGGATGGGGAACATCATAGCAACGGACGGCTGGACGAGCTGGCTGCCACACTGACAGACGGACTCACGGCTTATAATCTTTGTAGACGGCCAACGGCTCCCCCTTCACGCGCCGCAGTCGTTGTCGCTTGAGGAAGGCCCAGTAGTCCTCCTGCTGGGGGTCGGCGTCCGGTGGCGGCAGGTCCAGCAGGCCTTTGTCCCGCAGCATGTCCACGAACGCGTCTGCCACGGGGTCCGCGTAGTCCTTCCGCGACTCGTTCCGCGCCGCCACCGCGGCCGGCTCCTCCATCCGCGAGCGGCGCCGCGCGGACGCCGCGTCGTCCTCCTCGTTGCCGTCGTTGTCGGCGGAGGCGAACTTGTCGCCCCTCTGCACCGGGTGGTCCCCGTCGCCCTCCTCCCAGGCAGCCCCTCCCCCCAACCCAACCACCCCTACGACCGCTACACCCCCGCCACCCCCGTCCGCCGCCGGCGCCGCTGCCGCCCCGCCGCCGCCGCCGCGGCCGTCGGTGCCGATGCTATCGGAGGTGAAGTTGCTCTTGTTCAGCCTCCGCCGCGGCAGCTGGATGTGCGACGTGCCGCGCGAGTCGTACCGCGACTGCACGTTGCCCACGTCATCGGCCGAGAAGACGCGACCCTTGTGCTCGCCGGGTAACGTGAAGATCACGCCCACGTTTAGCACGACCAGGACCACCAGCAGCCCCAGGCCCAACCAGCGCCACCGACAACGAATTCTCATCGTGCGAGTCCTCCGCAATCTCCTCTTCCTCGCTGCTCTTACTCGTCTTCCCCTCCGGCTCAGTCGCTCTTCAGCACAGGAGGGTCGTTCATCCGCTCCGAGCTCATGACGTCAGCTGTCTGCTCTCGGTCAGCCGTCCCTCACGTCCCTCGCGTCCCTCGCGTCCCTCAGGCTATGTAACAAACATTGTGTGTGATCTTCCCGAGAGGCTGTCCCTCGTTCGCTGTTCGTCCTGAAACACAGGTTTTAAAAAAATGAAGCCCAGGATTTGCATCTCCATTCACGCGTTTGAACTTCAAGGATAAGAGGGAAGGGGTGGGGGTACCGCTCTCTGAGAGACACACACGTATTTCCACGTATTTCCATGACGCAGCTGATTTACGTTATCGCATTTCCGTAACTGCATCAACAGGGTGATACTGATACTCCAAGGTAAAAATACTTCAGTCCTTAAAGAAAAAAGGTTTGAGGTCGCTCAAACTTCGATTTCTTGAAACAGCACAGACTTTTAAGACAGGCATTTATATATATATATATAGGCAGGCTGCAAATAGTAGTAATAATTACAGAATAAAAAATAGTCTTTGCAGAGAAAAATCGTCATTTTAAAACTGATTTCATAATGAACACACATATTTTATCTTTTGTGTCTGGAAGACGTCAGGAGATGGGGAGGGGGAGGGGGGGGGAATCTCTTCTTCTGATGCTTCGGCTGTTTCTAAGAAATGCTAGCCTGGAGATCGTTGATTTTCGGTGGTGGGGGGAACAGGGAGGAAGGCTCTCGGAGATGTACTTTTTTCCCCACCAACATTTTCTCCCGCTGTTAAAGAATCCCTATCAACATCAAACTCGGAGAACCACACAGTGTAAGTGAGAGGCCTTTCCTCTCTTCTAGCTGTGTAGTACATCGTTGTTCTCTGCTTACAAGGCTTCGTTTTTCACATATCGCCACCAGCCACTTCACAGCTTGTTTACGGAAAATTTGAACACGTTAACCTTTCACCTGTTAGTCTGCAGCCCTACCAATTGAGCTATCCAGCTCCCCACTCCACTTCCACAATAACAGAACGAAGTAAAAGAAGAAAAACATTGTTGAAACAAGATCTCGTGGTCAAGCATTCCGGGATGGCGGAGTTTCATTTGATGAATTCTTCTGTGTGCGGGTGCACAGATTTCAATCGATAAATTTCTTTTATTTTATTTGTAAGCTACCTATTCAGTCAAAAGTCGAATAATCTTTCTGACTGCATGCTGCACGTAACAACACACAAAACAATTTTGTCAAATAATAAACTTAAAATCACGAAGGAGAAATTAAAATCGGTCCTGGGTTATTGTATATGTCGGTCAAAGATCAGCCAGTAAACATTTTCTTCTGTTTAAAAAGAAAATTATCCCACCACATCCACAGCTTGCTGACAAAACCGGACATTAAGACAAGTTTTCCTCGTTCAGTAATTTACCCAAACCTGTTATCAAGTTTTCCTCGTTCAGTAATCTGCGCCTACTTGTTATAACGTTTCCTTGCTTAGTAATCCCATTCACGCCAATAGTAACTCCGGTACGTCCGTAAGTTAAGAAGGCAGACTAAACTAAGTAGAAGATCATCGATTTGTTTCCCACTCGAACAGTGCACCATAAATTAGGTCTACTAATTTGGTGGGTTTTTTTTAAAGACTTGCTCTTTCTCAACGGCCTAGCTAAAAACAAAATTGGTTTCATACAGTTAAACGAGATCCACTGAAAACAAGGATAAAAAACATTACCCATCCATGCGAATATTTTAAATTAACAACATTTATCACATCTCTTGTTCGTATATTCGCTGTAGTCTCGCGCAGAGTAAGTCAGAAATCTACTATCTCCAGTTCGAAAATGGACGAAATATTTGACTGCCGGCGGCTGAATATGATAGTCCACGCTGTTGTGCTTGTAGTCTATCCCAGTAAGAAAACAGAATGAGCTTCAGATTTTATATTTGTTAGAAACTCACTTTCATCAATGAAATAAAAGACGGGAAACAGAACACCCCCGTCAGTCCCAGACAACTGACTTCTGAAACCAAAACCAAGAAACTGCAGTTGTCTTTTCTTCAATATTTTCTCCGCCTGCGTCCGCAAGTTATGAAAAGTGCTTACCCCTCTGTGCCTAAGCCCCGACAGCGGAAGACAGTCTTACACTCAGCTGTGTCGTGTGTCCATTTTATATGACACCTGCTGTCGGGTAATCGATGCCTTAGTGCAAAAACACAATAAGCGCACGCAGGGCGCGAGAATGAATGAAACCAGCATGCATTCACATGCGCAAGCACGCACGCACGTAGTAAGTCTCCACGTTTATCCCCTGCCGCCGATTTAACGATGCGATGACAATATGTTTGGATAATGTACAAGCTGCAACTTTCCATTTCTACCTTCATCTCTCGCGGGAAACAGCTGTTCGCTCAATCACCTCGCCTCCGCTAATGCTCTTCCTTGAAATCTAACAATTTTTGAAAGACGTACCATTTCACTGAATATGAAAATATATTTAGCAGCTTTCTCCACCCATCACCTTTTCTTTCAAGGCGGCCACTCTCTGTGAAATCTGCGTGCTAGAAAAAAATAACTGTCTCCGCTGACGGCCACATTTTGCTTTTCAAAGGTCACACCAAACGACGGAAGGTCCCAGTTAAGCTGGTAATAAATCTGTCAAATCTATATATAGCCAAACGGCCACATAGTGTATACAGTTTGGCCGGACAAAACATCACAAACCATAATTTCTCGAACGAGATACTGGCCCAAGGCAGCGAGTGCTTTGCCCCCACAGACACTGCATTCTGGATGTTTTCTCGGTCTGCCTGGCTGGCTGGTTCTGTTAGAGGGAACGTGCGTTCACGTGCGGTGATTTCACACAGTGGGGTGGGTAATGGGGTCTTCGTACTGAGGTATGGCTTGAAACAACCGCCACACTGATAGCTGCAGTAAGATGGCCAGTACTGAGAGGCAACATAAGGTTCAAGGGATGGTCACGGTGTCTGCACAATATTTAACTCCAGGATATATTCCCCGGCCACTGCTGGATTCAAATCGGTAATCTTCCGACGTTCTGACCTGTCACATGTCACCCCTAGGCTATTACCTGTCACTCCTAGGTAAGCCTTTTAGCCCCTCCCTTTTGGTAAGCTAGTAGGGGGAAGATACGTCATCACCAGGCTGACCGCTCCACCCACAATCGACACCTGGGTGTACGGCATTGGCCAGGTTAATCATTCTGCTCTCCCTAGTCTGGCTAGAACCGGTTTACTACATAAGGAGGTAAAAATGTGAGATCGAGAGGGAGGAGAGAGCGAGACAGAGAGGGGGCCAAGAGTACTGACACAGAATACAGAGAGGGACGTGCACCTAGGAAGAGACCCAGTGAAGCGACCACGTGCTAGCCTACGGACCTCAGTCGCCATCCTGCCAAAAGGAAGACTCCAGCTCTCTTGCAGTTACGAGTGTAATCTGCTGACCGCCTCGACGGACAGAGACGGAAAGAGACCACTGGACGTGCCTTATGAGTAAGGTCTGCTCTTACCTTAAACTTATCTTAGAGTCGGGGACTCGCGTTGATGTAAGATAAGTGTTTTTATCCTGCCGGAGACAGGAGATGTCATAGCTAGTGATTGGGCAAGTGTGCCAGGAGACGGGACTGAGTGTAGCGTGGCTGAAGCAGTGGCGTAGCTTATTTTGGGGGTCGCTGAATAGCTGTAGTGTCGGTACGGTAGTGACCAGAGTTGGTGCTCTGTAACAGTCGCTTCTCGTATCTGTGTACTGCTGTAAAATAGTGACCTGAGTTGGTGCTCTGTTGTCAGTCATGTGTCGCATTGGTGTACTACAGTAAAGCTGTTGGTACGGTAGTGACCAGAGTTGGTGCTCTGTAACGGTCGCTTCTGGTATCTGTGTACTGCTGTAAAATAGTGACCTGAGTTGGTGCTCTGTTGTCAGTCATGTGTCGCATTGGTGTACTACAGTAAAGCTGTTGGTACGGTAGTGACCAGAGTTGGTGCTCTGTAACGGTCGCTTCTCGTATCTGTGTTCTGCAGAAAAGTAGTGTTTCAATAGTGACAAGAGTAGGTGCTCTTTGGTGGTCACTTATTGATTCAGTTTGATAGCTTTGTTATTGTGTATCGCAGAAGTTGTTGTTACAGTGGTGACAAGAGTAGGAGCTCTATTGTCGGTCACTCATTGTACGTGTGTATTGAGCGGGATCATAGGCCGGTTTGGCAGTTTGGTTTCCCTCTTGCATTGATTTGATTATTTCCTTTGTCTGTTGCACGTAGTATGACGTCATCAGGCAGCGTCTTACCCTAGACACGAGCACGGTGATTCTTTGTAAATACTTTGTAGATATTTGATGTTGTCGAGTCAGTTAGTGTTTTGAAATATATGTTGAATAACAGTTCGCTGCAGTTGAGTGTTTTACGAGGGTGGGGGCTCTTGAGCTAGTAGTGTTTTGCCTGTGAGAGACTGAGCGAGGGTGTCAAAGTATGAGAATCTTTTCCCTCGGAAGATTGCTCTAGTTGTTCACATTATTTCACAGCATCGTCACCCTTTGGTTTAGAAACCACTGACCTAAAGCGGTAAAGGTTTTGGTGACGATTGCTAAATTAAATCTACATTTTTACGAGATCACCATTAAAGATTGACCAGTAATTCTGGAAAGTCGAAGTCCAATAAGATAAGGTACCCGCCCGCCGTGACATGACCAACGTGCTGTCCAGGACCATTCTCGGACCGGATTTTATGCTGGAAGTTTTACCGGCATTTTCTTTCCTCATCACCCGCACTGGCTATTAGAAAAAAAAACTACAAACCTATAGCCAACCCCTGTTAAGCCTATCTGTTAAAAATTCAGTTATATATAAAACACAGATAAAATAACATACGTAAACAAATGAATAAGTTGCTCTACACTCTGCATGCATCTGGACGGATTGTACACACTCGCTATTCTGTTCGACCGGACAGTGCACACAGGGTGTTTTGTTCGACCGGACAGTGCATGCAGGGTATTTTGTTGGAGCAGACAGTGCACACAGGGTATTTTGTTCGGCCGGACCATACACAGTGTTTTGTCTACCACGTGCCCTGCCTGTGTGCTTTGTCCGGAAAAGTCGGTAACGACTTCAAATGACGTAATCGGAATTTCGAAGCCCCCAGCAACATGAAACAACAGTTTTGAGAATTAAGTGATCGTTCTTTCGATGAACGCCCCAACTGTACACTCATTACCCTCCGCGAAAGGCGTGTCTTTCAACTGCTGACTTAAGCAAAGCTGCATCAAAACCCAACGTTCTTAATAACGGCAAATTTGTAGCGCCTCCATGTGTCGTACTGAACACTGCTCTTGAACTCTCTGTTGTCACAGTCACGTGGTGAAAACGCTTGAAGGATTTCACGCTGAGTCTGTGAACGCCATTCTGCCATGCGACATCCCTGAGCGCTTCTGACCCCAATCGACTGGATTGCCGGTAGCGCTCACGAAACTTTCCCCCGCTGTTCCTCCTGGTTACAGAACGGGAAAAATGCATCACTGGGCTTTTAACGTACTCTTGGTGCATGGAAATGTTAAAAAGGGTGTATCTACTTTAAAAACAAAACGCTGAAAGTGGTGAGTTCACCCCCCACCCCCGCCTCACCACCACAGTTTGAACCCCAAAAATTAAAAAAAAATCCCATTCTTCAAAAGAGGTTTTTCTCGCATGCGCACAGCACCACATTCGCTCAGCCCTTTTGCTACCCGCTAACGGAAGCCGTCCATACCTAACAAGCACAAAATTGTAGTTCCGATGGAGGCAAAAGAGCAGAATGGCGGCGCCCCCATGTCAACAACAGGCCTGCGCGCGGTCCCAGCATGTCGCTCTCCGCCCCGGCGCTCGGTCTCGATACGTGGGTGACATTTTGACAGGTGCAGCCAATGAAGTGCAATCCACTCCAAGCGGGCAGGTCTGCTTCCGTCTCGTTCTCTCTCTCACAGTCCACGCACAGAGAGACGGAGAGACCCTACCTAACTGCAGACTCGGTGCCTCGTTGTGCTCGGCCAGACAGTAAAGCCTTAGTGTATTCGCCAGCCAGACGGTAGGCCTACACGTCATACTGTCGTACCATAATGTACCTTGTCCTGTGTAACGCAAGCCACTGTACGGTCAACAATAATGTACCTTGTCCTGTGTAGCGTGTTTCGAACAGCTGGTTATAAGGGTCCTTTCATCCGTTTCGTTGACGCGAGCTGTCGGAGGCAAGACGTCCTTCTTCCCTCTTCCTGCTCACACAAAAACTTTCGGCTCGCTGTTGTTTCTCTTCTTCAAACTACAGTCGTTTTCTAGGTTTAAAAAAAAATGAGTGACCTCATTCACACTGTTCGAAAATATCAAAGATGCGCCATTACCCAAAGATTATTTGCCATTTAGGGTTGGTCTACAGCATGTTTCTCTTCGTACAAATTGCACGTTTTCCGGAGCAATGGGATCCTATCATGCGAATTGTTTTTCGCCGGAGCGCTGTCGGAACCATGTCGTGCTCTCCATCCACCCCAACCCCTCCGACCTACCACTCCTCTCTTTTTCACAGCTTGGGCTAATTAGTGTGCACTGGCTGACAGGAATATATTACAGTCTGTTACGACACACCGGAACTCGACACTCCGTGGAAAGCAAATGCCAGAGCAACGAGACGTACGCAACTGTACATGATAATGAAAGGGTGAGCGGGGGGAAAATAAAAGTAGAAAAGTTAAGGTTTTAGCAAGGACCGGAAGTCCGAAGAAAACACTCATGAAAGAAAGTTAAAAGGATCAGGTTGCGAAAGTGACAAAAACTTTCGACTGATAACAAGAGAACAGCATAAAGTTACAGTCCAACCAAACATTTGTTATACTCTCTATATAACGTGACCGTTCTTAACAGTTTGCGCTTGAAGTTGTCACCCTATTAGTTCGGTGTTGTTAACAAACGTCAAAAGGAATGACATGGGCGATCGTATCGACTATTTGTACGTAAAACTGCACGTAAAATACACAGGGTAAACGGGCCTTACTACCCTTTTGACCGGAATGTCACATACAGACCCTCATGAAAGCCATCCCTAGTATGCAGCAGCGTGCAAGAGACTGTTGTCAGTTTATGCAAAAAGTAGACTTCTGCGGATTTACGCGAGATATACGTGCCTATTCTCTTTGTTTAAACACACATTTTGAATGCAATGTAAAAAAATAAACCGCGCGCACAAGAAACGTCAGTCAAAATGTTGTATTCAGTAGTTTAAAATGCAGATCGATTCGACTGTGTTCAGCACGACCAAAACAACTCGACCATCTCACACGAGTTGATGCAAGAGCTAAGAACTTTTTAAAAATTATGTCAAAGACCATATTAAGATCGTCTGTTAGTTAAATACGATTACCAGACCTTTCTGAACTGGGCAGACAGTATAAATCAAATCTATGTCTCGGTCTTTTGCAACACTCCCAGTATACCAGAGTAATCACTGTAATTTATATCCACTTCCTGGATCACAATTAACATCGCTCCCAGTATACCAGAATAATCACTGTAATTTATATCCACTTCCTGGATCACAATTTGTTTCTGCAATACGGCGTTACTATTGAAACTCACACAGGAAACTATCAAAAAAGGAGAAAAAATGGAGACAGTCCCCTCCTGGCTAGGAATATTTACCACCTGCCTTCATCTCCCCGACTCCTACAATCGACAGAAGTCACAAACTTTACCAGTCGCTAACACCAGTAACACAAGACATTTATTTGGCAAGGTCGGCAAAAAAAGAGGCGAGCTCGGGGCAAACGCCTGTCGCCCAGGGGAGTGATATACTCACAGACAGGCCTGTCTGTGACATTTCGACACTGGTCGACTGGGTCACACATTCCGCTCTGTCTCTCGCGTTCATGCCCTTGTCATCTTACGGCGAACGAAAGACAATTATAACCCCTCTGCTGATTCAGGTTCTGAGAACAAAACATCTAAACTGCATGCACCTACTCGAACTATAAATTACCACCATATCTAGCGCCAGCCAGTTACGCCATCTACCAGTGTCGCCACAACGGACAGTTTACTGCTGAACAAGACTGCCGCCTCTTCACACGACTCCCAACACACAGTGAAAATGTGCGTTCACGCACAAAGAAATTGCCCGTAACTGTCGCCTGAATGTCGAAAATTTGTTTCTTTTGCCCAAACGCACGTTTCGTGCAGGGCAGACTTATGGAATATCGCTCATCCCCCCCCCCCCCCCCCC